>QLSS01000077.1:432789-448772 GCA_024372645.1 Trichomalopsis sarcophagae
CTCTCTCTCTCTCTCTCTCTCTCTCTCTCTCTCTCTCTCTCTCTCTCCCTCTCTCGCTGCTCCAAAAGTACACATATTAAGCATCAAGGGAAGGGAACGGGCTGTGCGCACCCTGCGTGTAATTGTGCTATTACACAGCTGAGCAACAAGCGGCAGATGCAAGGGACATGCGTGCTGTGCGCAGTTTCTAAGTCAGTTCTAACTTAGGCGCCATGGAGTCGCGTAAGGGTACGCCAGATCACTTAAGTAGTAAACAATATTTTTTCAATAATATCTAAACAATTGTTAATCTAGTAGAGCAAAAAAGTTTAAATAAAGAATTCTCAAATACCTGCAGTTATTTTGTTATGCCCTTTTTTGTATTTGTTCTTCATTGAAAATGAAAATTAGTACTGCTTATTAGCATTTTTATTATTATTTTTGTTAAATGAAGCTCTTGCATTTATTTATCCAGTATATGAGCTTCCCAAAAAATTTATTCATTTTTAATTGGTGTAATTGTAGATGGTTGTTTTTAAAAATTGCTTTTATGTGCACGTACTTTTACTCTTAACATCTTGATCAGTGTATGTACACAATGCGAAAATTCTATTATGCTCTACAGTTTCCAACAACAACAACAACAAAAATCGTTACTTTATACGAGCACCTCTTCTTGTACGTTATATGCAACTACTCGCTGGAAATTAATTTTTCATTCGACCAACAACATAAATATACTCGCATCGAACCCCTACTGTAATATTACAAAATTGAAAGCTAATGATATCAAGGAGCTTGTGCGCTCAGCCAAAGCCGCAGAGTGTAAGCCAGAGTTGGGAAACCCGGAGGGCACTGCAACCCTATTTGCGACGAAATTGTCTGTCTTGATCCTTTTTTAAGCCGCCACACTTATTAGGCGGGAAATTTTGGTTGATATTAGGCAATGCCTAACTTTATTAGATCATTTTTAGTTTTTGAATAAAGTAACCAGATTTTTGTAAGATATATTTAACAATGTGAAGACTGTTCGTTTATCCAAATCCTGTACAGCTGCATTTCTTTTCCTGAACTTGAATTCAATCTACAGGCCTAAATTCAAAATACACAAACCGTCACTAAAATTAGCCATTGCAACTGCATATACATATACATACATATATATATATATTGGCCACAGCCTCGCAATCATCCAATTCAAGCTACTCCCACTACAACTCGATCGATCCCGTTCTCTCGATTTCGATCTTCTGCAGATCATTGGGACCCCACCCTAAACATCTAGAAGTCGTATTACGTACGCTATAGGTATAATATAGGCGCGCAGGGCATGTATACGAGAGTCGGAGTGACGTAGGCGCGCCGACGCCCCACACTACTTGCGCGCGTTCGACCCGGTGTGCTTTTACGCAAGTAGTTCGGCAAATATTCGAATTTATTTATTTTGTTTTATTTGTTTAACTCGTCGTGCCTTTTAAAATACGTTTTAAAGTTTTAAAAGTACACAGTTAATAAAATTCAAAAACGTTCGATTTGTTCATGTTAATTATTTATACTGTTATAGACTTGTTGCACGAGAACATTCGGCGCCGTTATTGCAAGCTCCAACAATTTCTAGCGAAGCAGTGATTTTAATACCCTCAAAAGACGCAAGCATGGCAAGCTGCCACTTTGTTCGATGTACAGTCTTCAAAACGTGTGCCACTTTGCATTTTTTCTCGCACACTCAAAGCTGCGCAAGGGAGACGTTATAACGCAGTAGGACGATCCTGGCAGCTGTCCAGCATCTCATGAACATTATGTTTTCGTCCGTATGTTCCTTGACGTCATTGTCGGAAATGGTAATGACGCAGTACGTTATAAAGCTTCGAGTGACTGTAAACTTAAATAGAAATATACACTACTAGAGAGTATTTTTTACGATCGCGAGAATTGAAGATTTCATATTCTCCCGCTTTTCAGATCGACTCATCGAATCGACCATGCGATGTCCGCATCGATTGTCGACCTAACTTCTCGACTCCGATAGTTCCTTGACCAGCCACCGGCTGTAGCGCTGAAATCGCAATGATCGTCGCCCACCGCCGCGGAGCGAAAAAATACACACGTCGTCGTCGCCGTGGAATCCCTGTGGAGTCGGCGCCTCGATTATCATTTTCGTTTTGATGATTTAAATCGTTTCCAGCCAGTGGGTGTGCTAAGACAGGCCGTAAGTAAACAATCGTCGAGTCTCTTTCTTATCAGCTCGCGGAGGTAAAAAGAGGGAAATACGACAGTGCGGGCGTTCGAAACGAGCCTTCTAGCCGGCCGGTACTAGCCTCGCGAATTTTCGTGTATACGTGGTCAGCTCCGCTTTTGCGGAGATTGTTTTTTTTTTTAGATGGGGTTATAGGATAGGTAGACGCAGTGCGCTGAATATTAAGCGTCGAGCTTCATCGAACGTTACAACTTGAAGGTTTTACTTTGTGCTATAAATAGTTTTTGTTTTTTGGGGAAGGTGTTTGGAACAAGATTTTTTTAACAACGATTATTCTGACTTGTTTTTGTTATTGACACTGTAAACAATGTAGATTAACTGGATGTGGGCGGTTTTGATAGAGCAATGCAAAAATACTGGCTGATAGTTTTTTTTTTCCAGTTTGATATTGATTGGAGTATGAAGTGTCATTGTGTAAAATATAAAGGTAATCAATTCTATTTTTTTAACACAGGTTAATCATGGGGGTCCTTCTGAGAGCCAAAGGACTTCGTATGTCCGCACAAAAGCAAGAGACACTTCTGAAATTGACTGTCTTATCTTTTGCAGCAATTTTGTGTGAGTCATTGTTCTTTTGTTAAATATATTTGTAATAATACAATAAATTGAACTTGTAATTTTATTCAAATGTATATTTTTCAGCTTTTGCTACGCGTTTATTTTCTGTGTTGAGATTTGAGAGCGTCATCCATGAGTTTGATCCTTACTTCAACTACAGGACCACAAAATTTTTGGCAGAGGAAGGCTTTTATAATTTTTTGAATTGGTTTGATGACAGAGTATGGTATCCATTAGGCAGAATCATTGGAGGTATTATTAAAGCTTTATTCTAATTTTCATCTATTGACAGTTAGATTTGATTTTACAAAAATGATTTTTCTGTGAATACAGGAACAATCTACCCTGGGTTGATGGTTACCTCAGCTGCATTCTATCATTTAGCACAATTGTTGAACATCAGCATAGACATTAGGAATGTCTGTGTCTTTCTTGCACCCCTGTTTTCTAGCTTTACAACTATTGTAACATATTTGCTTACAAAGGAATTGAAAGTAAGCTAAAGCAGTTTTTAGAATTTTAAAATATTAAAAAATACCCTCTCTAATAATGAAAATACGTTTTTTGCAGGATTCAGCATCTGGACTGTTTGCGGCATCAATGATTGCCATTGTGCCTGGATATATCTCTAGATCTGTTGCAGGATCATACGATAATGAAGGCATAGCCATTTTCTGCATGCTCTTTACTTACTACATGTGGATTAAAGCTGTTAAAACTGGAACTATTTTCTGGTCAACGTGTACAGTCCTTTCCTACTTTTACATGGTCTCTTCGTGGGGAGGCTACGTTTTCCTAATCAACCTCATACCTCTGCATGTTTTGACATTGATGGTCACCGGCAGATTTTCTCATAGGATCTATGTTGCCTACAGCATCTTGTATTGTTTAGGAACGATATTCTCAATGCAGATACCGTTTGTAGGATTCCAGCCTGTCCAAAGTTCTGAACACATGCTTGTGAGTTGGAAAAATTATATTCAAAGCAAGACTAATGAGATTCATAAACCAAAGTGATTTATCCTCATGCATTTGTTTGCAGGCAATAGTAGTTTTTGGACTGTGTCAGATCCACGCTTTAGTCGACTACCTCCGCAGTAAATTGTCGCAACAAGACTTTGAAGTGCTCTTCCAAGGACTGATCATTTCCACACTCACTGTATCATTCATAATAGGAACTATTTTAACGTTGACTGGAAAGATTTCGCCATGGACAGGAAGATTCTACTCTCTGTTGGATCCGTCATACGCAAAAAATCATATCCCGATCATCGCGTCCGTTTCAGAGCATCAACCGACTTCTTGGAGCTCTTTCTACTTTGATCTGCAAATTTTAGTTTTCCTGTTCCCAGCAGGTCTATACTTCTGCTTCTCGAAACTCACAGACTCAAACATCTTTTTGATCTTGTATGGTGCTACTAGTCTTTACTTTGCTGTAAGTTAAATTTAAGTCAATTCGATCTCTACAGCTTTCAGTACATATTCAAACATTGATTTCATATTTTAGGGAGTCATGGTGCGACTAATGTTGGTGCTAGCGCCTGTGATGTGCATCTTAGGTGGAATTGGTGCTTCTTCTTTGCTCTTGAAATATATGAAAGAAATCGATAGTGGAAAGGTTACTGACAAAAAGTCAAAGAAGTTTGAGAGCAACTACGTTTTGAGAAGCGAGGTAAAACCACGCAATATTTATGAAGAGAATGTACCTGATTAAAAAGGTACAGTTGATTTCAATTACTCGACTTTCTTGTTACGTAGATCGCAACATTGTTCATCGCTGTAATGGGCGTATTATTCATTTCGTACACTTTCCATTGTACGTGGGTTACGGTAGAAGCTTACAGCTCACCAAGCATTGTCTTATCTGCCCGTTCTCCGGATGGCGGTAGAATGATATTCGACGATTTCAGGGAGGCTTACTATTGGTTACGAATGAATACACCAGAGGTTTGTATTTAGCTATACTTTGTTTCATTTAATGTAATGTCTATAAAATTAATTCATTAAATAAATGATTTCCAGGATGCTAAAGTTATGTCTTGGTGGGATTATGGTTATCAAATAACGGCAATGGCCAATCGGACAATTTTAGTCGACAATAATACGTGGAACAACACGCACATATCGAGAGTCGGTCAAGCTATGGCAAGCACGGAAGAGAAATCTTATGAGATCATGAGAGAGCTCGACGTTAACTACGTTCTTGTTATCTTTGGAGGATTAACTGGTTACTCATCGGACGGTATGCTTCATTTTGAAAGAAATATCCTTTGGAGATAAATTTAACACGTTATTTACATATCTGCATTACTTTGTGCAGATCTTAATAAGTTCCTGTGGATGGTGAGAATCGCCGGAAGTACGGAAAAGGGAAAGTCGATATCTGAATGGGATTATTACAATCCCGCTGGAGAATTCCGAGTCGACAAAGAGGGAACTCCCACGTTACTTAATTGTCTGATGTACAAAATGTGCTACTATAGATTCGGCCAAGTTTATACTGAAGGAGGTGAGGGCAATTTTAATACAATTCTTTTTTCACACGGGATACAATTTTAGACTTCACGGACGTGTAACGAAATACGTTTTAATTTAGGCAAGCCGTCCGGTTACGATCGAGTGAGAAACATGGAAATCGGCAACAAGGACTTTGAACTTACAACTCTCGAGGAGGCCTACACGACTGAGCACTGGCTTGTTCGCATCTACAAAGTGAAAGACTTGAGAAATCGAGGAAACTGACAAGATACGAAGAGTTCCTTGTATTAGTATGATAAAGCGTGTTTGGACTACCAGTGACAAAAACAAACTTAAAGTTTCTATTGTATTTTTTTTTTTATAAATACGAAAGTGATTTCTCCCTCTTCCGCTGTCCATCGCACCGTAACGCATGACAAGTGTGCTGTAAGTTATGAAATAAGATTTTTTTAACGATTATAAATATAACTTTTTCAACAGTTTTTTGAAAATCTCAAGACTTATATTTATTATACACCTTACAAACTATCATATAATTCCATTTTCACAATTAAACGCACATATTTTATTATTATTTATTAATTCTTTTTATTAATCAAGGGTGTTTATTTATTCAGTTTTAAATTAAAAAATAACTCGTTTGACTTAAAACATTCGCTATGTAATCTGAATAAAATATTTTTCTTAGTCGACTCGAAAGTGAGAAGGGAGTCAACGCTTGCCACTGTTCTCCATTAACATGGCACACTAGTCTTCTTTTTTTCTTTATATGTTCATTATGAATTACAAAAATACGATTAACAATTTACATCTAATATTTTACAATTTCTCTCCTTAACTCGTAAAAATTATCAAGTATTCAATAGCTTACGTCGACTTTAAAAAGAACTCAATAGAGATGATAAAAAAGTGAAAAGAACAAGGTAGAGGCAGAGAAGGGGCTGAAGTACGAGAATGCATCATCATTAAAAAAAAAAAATGGAGTATTCATGTAGTACATTAACAATATACAAGTTTTATAGGTACAAATTACGGAGAGAGAGGAAGAAAGAAGGAAAGGGAAAGAAAGACTGACGTATTTTTTCTTGCTTATACACTAATCCCACTCGCCAATGAACATAGCGCGAGGAGCTGGTGGTATCATGCCTCTCGTTGGGATGGGTAACCTTCCGTAAATGTGATTGTATGGAGAGTCGATTCTGTCGTCCGAATCTGCGAATCAGAGACAAACCAGCATAAGCATCATTTCCATCCAGAAACAATCAACTTAACAAGAGAAATTCAACCAACCGAGTCCACTTTCAAAGCTTCTCGCGTGATACATGATCGGCGGTCGCTTCGCCGGCGCCGGAACGACGTGCTGTCCGTAGATCTGAGACGTCTGACTGTGCACTACGGGGTAGTTCTGCTGAGCTCCATAAGCCGCCGCTGCGGCGTGATGGTGATGGTGGTGTTGCTGGGAGACACGTGCTGCGGTGTGACCGTAGATGGCGGTGGAATTTTTGCTCGAGGCTACCGGCACCGAAGCTGGGGCCACCGCTGCCGCAGCGACAGACGGATGCGACTGGCCGTTGCTCTTCGCCATCTTCACGAAGTTCGGTACGCGGGCTCGGAGACCGCAGTAGTAGGGGTCGTCTGGAAGAAATTTTCGTTCAGAAGTGTTTACATGATTTTTCGTGATGAAATTCACTCGGTGACTAATTTTGCCCACGAAATCTCGGATTACCATAATTTTTCTCCGCGCTTAAACCAAACAAAATCCCAAGTAAGTCATTTGTCACTGGCCGGTCGGATTTCGTTTTGAAGTATTTACGATACCCGAGTTTTGGCATTGTAACGTCGGGCTTTTGAAATCGTCGGCACGAGTAATGGGAAACGATCGAGAAGGGCCAAATCTGATTTAAAGAATTTCGGATGCAGATATTCCTTTCGAATAAAAGAGTTTTAGAAATTGAAATTCCATGCTACTTTCACTTGCGAGGCCAAATACGCATACAATCTCGAGTTCTAAATAAGCCCTCTTGACTCTATCTCAAGAGACGTACGAGTATCACTCGTGGCGCGGGTGTGCGCCTGCTCTCTGTATTTTTTTCCACGTGAAAATTACACTTGAAAAAGTACTTGACATAATTTTCACCGGCGGAGTAAAAGTTTTCGAGGGCTCAAATGACTTTTTAATACGCGCCTTTAAGAAACGTCGAAAAAGTAAAGCGTCTCACCGTATTTCTTATTGTTTTCCTTTTTACTCTTCTTCTCCTCGACGACAGGTGCTCTCACGGAATTCGATACGTAGTCGTCCTCGATGTCATCGTAGTCCGGCTGCAATCAAAAGACACGTCCATGAGCAATTGCGTAGTCTAGAAATTTCTCACATTTTTCTGCTCTACAAAACCCAGAGTAGAGATAAAAAATCGAGGCAGGTTACAGTCAGCAACATTACAATCGTGAACATACAAGTCATGAAACAAACGGTGCTATTATTATTATTATAATTATTATTATATCAACTTCCGCAAAACTTTTTTTCATCATGCGATCCAAACATTCCTGGTACATTGTTAAACAAATGTTGTGTGCATGTATTATATCGGCTAGCCAGGAAGCTCGAAACGAGGGGAAAATCGCTCGAGCGTCGTATATACTATGTGCAACAATGAAAGTGTAAATAATTGCAGTTTGGAGAGAGAAAAAATTGAAGAACGTACCTTCACGTAAACCTGCCTCGGCATCTTAAAATACAACAGATAATACGATTACAAGACTAGATAATGCTCATGGCTGGTAGTATTAAACTAAGCTTATAGCGGATAGTGCATAAATTTCGCGCGGCGTCGCGTACCGTAATATATATGCGTAGAGGAATAACGAGTATGCAAAGGAGAGAACGGGGTCGTAAGTTTTCGCTGAAAATTTGGAAACGAGTGTAGATCAGTGGGTAAAAAATTCCGAATGGACACTTTCTTCTTAGAATTTGTATACTCTGCTTTGGTGTAATTACAGGGATGTTGGTTTTAATTATGCATTGATTTTAAGCACTGAAATTAGCGCGTCGGTTTTTTCGGTGGGTTACGTAAATATTGTGAGAGAATATCGAATGGCCCTATTGTCTCGAGTAATGAATGACGTTTTTCCCAATTTCAGCGGATAATGACGCATTGTTTGATGTAATCGTAACGCACTACCTGCCTCCTTCATTAAAGTAATATTCAATCAACGTCATTCTATCTTAAACGTCGGAATGCGCGACCTAAGATTATCTGAATTTGATCTTCTAAGGGAATGTGGGAGCTATTAAAAACATTGTTTTTCTGGTCTACGAAACTTTTTAAACAAAGAGTATAATGCAAAATCAAGACTAGAGCGCAATAGTGTTTTATTTAAAGAATCATTCTACCGGCAGAAATTGTCAATTGGGATCTAATAAGTTTTTCATCAAGTTTTGAAATATGAATATTCATACGCGATCTCAGCGGTAACCTCAAAAGCAAGCAGTACCTCAATTTTGCCCATAAACTATTCATTACTTTGATTTCCATCAATGTAAACAGCAGAGCGTCGTACTATGATGCTTAATGAATACCTTTAGTTTATTTTGCATTTGAAATAATACGAAATATCTCGTGGCGTAATTGGGAAGCTTCAGCTCCTACATCCCCTTGATCAAACTTTGATCTTCAGCAATAGAAATTTCACAAAAAAGAAACCCATCGGATTCCGCGCAAGATGCGCGCAATAAGCAATCGTCATAAATCCAGCTCACCTTGGGTATATCATGCCCATAAGCGTTCTCCCTAGGCGGTAGCTTGGGCGGTCTCTCGCCGCGTCTATGTCCCTGTGGTGGCGCACCGGCGACCATGCTCTGCCTGCCATGTGGTTCCCGGGCCTCTCTGTGCTCCCTCTGCTCGCGATGCTGCTGATACGCGGCGTAGATCTGCTGCTCCCGGCCGAGACTCGGCTCGGTCGAGGACGACGAGACTCCGGCGACGCTGTAAGGGTCCTCGTCCGGGATGGGGATTCGCGGTCGGTTCTTTATGTCCACCGGCCTCTGCAGTGCCAGCACTGGAAACGAGGAGAAGTAGAGAAGTGGCGGCCGAGGCGAATTGCGGGCTTGGCGTAGGAAATTAGAGGGAAGAGAGGAGCACGAGCGGCCTGGTTGCCGAGAATCGGCTCCGCACGAATGTCAGACTGATTAAGGACTCGTGGCGATGGAAGTCGTGTGATCGTAGGGGAAAAAAGTAGGCTAATAATGATTGGCCGCAGAAAAATGTCATACCTGGCGGAAGCTTCGACTTGAGCATATCAAGCCCGACGACGTTGACGATGAGGACCCACACAGGACACTGCAGTATGTCGGCCTCGGTGCGCACGAAGACGATCGCGCTCAGGCATTGTGTCTCGAGTCTCCGTCTGTCTGGATAAGCTCGTCTCGTCTCCCGTGATAAATTCGTTTGAAATTTGTTCATGTCGAAGAGCTGTAAGTGCGTATATGCAGCAACAACGATTTCACTCGATTAATGTCCCGTAGCTTCTTACATCGCAGACACGCAAGCGGTAGGTATTATTCGGACGATTACTCATGTGCGTGCGCGCAGCAGTGTCTTTCGACATACGCGCATAAGCGGCGACGATGATTTTTCTCTTTTTGGAAAGCGCGCGCGCACACGGGGATTCCCCCGACTATATTCGCTTGCGCGTTCTATAGAGATTCTGATCGCTTGAAAAATCGATACTATCGATCTTCGCTTATTATTATACGGCTTGTATACCTTTCCGGGTTTCTCGTGCTCGAGGGCGCCCTGAGAGTTGCGTACGATTTCCGGGCCGATCGCGTTGTCCTCCTGGTTCATCGTCTTCACGTAGACGTTGCTCTTGCACAACCTCTTGATTAGGATGTTGCCCTGCTCGTCCATCTTTATCTTCACGCCTTGATTGATGTGTCGCTTCGCCTCCTCCGTCTTGGCGTCTCGCATCGGGTTGTCGAAGCCGCACAGTCCTATCCTGCAAATTTCGCAAGATATCGACGAACCTGTTTTAGTGTCTTTTTTTGCGTGGACGTGATCGACCGGCTAATTAAAATCGTCTGAATTTTTTCCCCGAGATTTCAGCTGATAAATATTAATGCTATACTGGGATTGCCGAATTTGATTTTTGAAAGATGAGCCCATCGATCCAAATTTTAAAAAAACATTAATTTTTACTCAAAGAAAGCTGCCCCATGAAATGACAATGATCATCGCGTCGTCTCTCAACGAGCCAGGCCATGCACGCGCGCGTCTTACAATGCCTCTCTCTGAGGAACGTGAGTCTCGGACGAATCGGGACGTGACCGGCTCGGCAGCAGCACTTCTCTGCCCAGTGATAATCCCCGGCTCGAATAATTATAGAAATCGGGACGCCACGGCTTCCACACTGGGTTATACGTGTGGGATAAAAACGATGCAGCGGTATATAGCTCTCTTCTCTACTTTCGATGATTCGAGCGTGTGCACGAGTTTCTCCGGCGACGCGGATGCGAAAATCCGTATGGGAAACGCTGTGTTTTTCGGCGGCTTTAGAAAGCGGGAGATTCAAAAAACTCTTTGTCAAACGCTGATGCTTTCCTTTTTTTTTGGGAGCTAGGCATTTTATCTCAGTAGGCGCGCTCGAGGTTTTGTAATTAGCATAAGGATTGTTTGGACTGCGAAAGAGGCGTGCGCGTGTGTTTTTACGATGCTCGTATAATGGTGTGAAAACGAGTTTAGAGCGCGGTAATTACGGTTTTCGGGAAGACCGTGTGTCCGAGGAGAGACGGTGTGTGAGCTGTTTTATTAGGTGTGATTGGCTGTTTAGAGTATCATTAGACGGGCGATAAAAGCGCGGAATTCGCGAAAAAAGTGGGTCGCGTCCGCGCGAGTGTGATGAGTTCTAGAAAACAAGCATGAACGTGAATAAATCACTTACTTCGCGATTAAAGTCGATCGTAAATACGCTTCATAGTCGTCGCAAAAAAGTCTACGGTTATGATACGAGCTGTAAGATATTCGGGAATTTTTTTTCTGCTAGTCCTTTGGAATCCTCGCCGTTTTAAATCCGATATGTAGCGGGAATATCAAGGCTTGGCGGGAATCCCTGCATTTTTGCATAAAATCGTTACGAAATCGGCGACGACGAAAAATTATCACCCGAAGCGAATTCCTTCAAGAACGACGAATTATTATGGTAGTCAAACTTTAACGAATCCACGTTACAAATACACAAACGCAAAACGAGCGGATAAACAATTAAAATTTTTCACGTGAACAAACAGCAGCTTATGTAAGATTGTCTATCTTCGCGCACATTTGACAGTAATCATAATTGCATCCGTACGTTCAACTCGTCGTCGTAAAATCGTGATTTCTCTCGCGGCGCACGACGACGACGGCATTCCGCGAAACTCTCGATTTTTCCGAGTATGGCACTTTTATTGCGGACAGTCGATAATGATGATGACGGGTCTCGGGAATGTTATTGGCCGATCCCTGGGCGGAAGCCCGGACAGAAGTCATCGGCTCTCTGCAGCTCTTACGAGAAATGAGATTTTGATTGTAATGATAAACTCGACTTTTTTCCTTGTGAATATTAGTGTTCCGCAGAAGTATAAAGTTTTCCTCGCCAGATAAGGCGTAGGTATGAGCTATTGGCTCATGAGAAAAGTACGACCCGAAGCAAAAGGAGAAGATAAAAAAAAGAACAGAGTC
Source organism: Trichomalopsis sarcophagae (assembly GCA_024372645.1). NCBI lineage: Eukaryota > Metazoa > Arthropoda > Insecta > Hymenoptera > Pteromalidae > Trichomalopsis > Trichomalopsis sarcophagae. Next base: position 444,781 of record QLSS01000077.1, read on the forward strand.
GTGATGGGTTAACGGGAAAAAATGAAGTATAGGCAGTTGCACAGCGAGTAGCTTTTAAATATGTGCGTTTGTTACATGCGCGTTTTTTTGTTTAGCCTTTCGGCCGCTGATACAAGTATGGTCCGTTATTTTAAACGATGTAGATGGATCGCGGTATTATGCAGTCGATTTAATGCAAATCGTCGTCGCTTTTCGAATATTACGACCCGCGTATTTTTCCTGGTTAATTAATGAAGCGAAAAAAAAAATATTCACCGCGTAAGGGGATACGATTCACACGTGTGCCGGACAGTTATCGTTGGCGTTCACGAGATCGGTTACGCGCTAAATATTTCCCCGGTTCATTATAAACGAAGCATTGAGTTTTATACACGTTATAAAATCGGCTATACATAGCGATTTCTAAAAGCGGATAAACAAAAACCGCATTTTTCGAAAGTCCGTTGCGTAAAAGAGTTAACATCGTTTCTTAATTAATGCCTTCGCGCGCGAGCGCGTGTGTGTATACGTAAATACATTTCCGGATCGTGTATTGATTAGAAAGGCGACTTATTCTTCTTCTCCTTCGTGAATAACCCATAGCCTTTGGCATCTTCCTTCAGAGTCAAGTGAGAGAGATAACGAAATACCTTAGAATATATTATGCGCGGCGGAAAAAGAGCGAAAAAGTGTCCGCGCGGTGAAAGTGGAATAAGACTGATCGGTTCCATTAACATTTTATAATCAAAGAAAGCAGTGAACTTTGTGCCCGTATTCGAAAAGCGTCTCTAATCGCCGGATTTGAATCCCTGGAAAAATTTGATTTCTCCTGCAGGGGAAGGAAGATTGCCGTGAGAAAGAGCTCTTACTTTCATTATAAATTTTGAGGTTATGCTCGCACAAACCGATCTCGGTTCGAAATTCGATTTTTCCCCAAACAATTGTTAACAAGCGCTAGGAAGTCTACACCCCGATTTTTCTATCTCTCGAAGCTCGTCACCCGATATCACGCACAAGGCGCGAAGCAAGAGTACAATACCCAGCAACGCCCGGAAGCCGATCGGCGCCGATTTCTCTCTCGCAAGCGATCGAGAGATTGAAAATCGACGCATTATACATGCACGCCATCACACAGCCTGGCGCAGCAGGTCGAGAAGGAAAAAAAGATCGGCAGCCATGGAAATCGGTTGCGCTCGAATTATAATATACGGGCTCTACTCCGCTTCCTCGTGCATATTACAGCCAGGGCGTTAAAGAATTATTATGAAACGCGCGCGCGAGTTGCATTTTTCGGAGTGTATGCGCACTTACGTAAGCTGCACCGGTCGCTATATCGTCCGTTTAATTATGCGCGAGCGAGGCGCTTAAAAAATTCGTCGGCTATTTGTTTAGCTTTTTGCGATGTTTGGGGGCGAGAAGTTACTGCGCCGTATAAATCTGCGCGCCATCAGAGGATGTAATAATAACGGCCTGCGAATATCAAACGCCGAATAATATTCGCGCTCGGGAGAGGATTTACGGTGAGCCGTTAAGAGGCTTTTGTCGGGTAGTTTCTGGTGTGTTATTTATTGCAGCAGTCGTTGTTAGGTAAGAGCGTTTGCATCATTTTTCAGTGCACTGGTTTTATAAGATATGAAAAACATATAGATACCTAAATCCATCGAAGCCGTCGTTAGACCCATTGACCGTGAGTACGGGGGCTCTTGCGTATGCCTTAGCGACGCGTCTGTTCCTCTCGAAGACGATGACCTTCGCCCAGATCTCGTCGTCGATTTGATTCCACTTGTCCAGAACTTCCTGTATGTGGTCCTAAAAAGCCGGAGAGAAAAAGAGAAAACTCGTCATTATACACATTCGATGCGATCGCTCCTCGATGCTCGCTTAGAAAGTAACGGATCAAGCGTATACGTATATACGTTGTGCAAGATCCGACTCGTAAAATTAAACGCCGAGAGGCGCGCGCGCGCGTGCAGTCAAGTGATGTGTGTGTGCGCTGCGCCTAATAACCGGCAATTACCGGCAGATGCCTTTTCACGGCTGCTCTCGGCCGAGAGTGAGTGAGATGGCTTTCTTCGGACGCTGTACACCGCGTGTACAAGGCGTGTAACATCTTGGTTTCCCATAACGATTTTTTTTATCGATGAATTTCAAACGATTGGGTTCGCAGGGAAATTAGGGGGAAAGAAGCGAACTACAGAGAGAATAAAACCAGGGGGAAAATCTCGCGAAGTAGGCTAATAAATATTTACTAAACTAGGAGTTCTATAAACGCGCGCGCACACGCCGAGAGCAGCGTCCTTGCGGTTTAGTGTCTTCATAAAGCCGTATACGCGAGGCGAACAACGCACTGCTGTAAAAGCTTTTCTATTATTTCTATACCTCTCCGTGGCGCGTGGAAAATTGCCCGCTGCGCGATTGATAATAACGCGGTTTTAAGCGCAGCAACGTTGAAAATTAATTTTTCATTCCTTCGGCGTAAAACCTATGTATACACTCTTTTTTCATCGATAAAATCGGCAAACGATTCACACGGTCGCGGCCGGAAATCCGAGAAATTCGGACTCATCGCGCGCTTTACGATTTTCCGCGCGGAGGTGCAGTGCTCTCCGCGCTCATATAGAAAGCGAATTTTACGGCTGGACAGGGCGGAGAATAGACTCTTCCGGCATCAGCGACAGAATATCGTCGCCGCGAGGGACATGAAAGCGTGTGCTCAACGATCTTCTCGAGATTCCCCCCGCATAATTCAGCGAGAGTTAATTTTCTACGTAAGGTTTGTAAACGTTCGGTTTGGATTTTGCAAAAGGTGCGTTGCACACACGCCTACGCCTGGTGCGTGCATTTTCTCCGAGATTCCAGGATGTATTAAGCGACGTTTCTATTGTAATCTCTCTCGGCGTTTTTTGCAGGCAGACATACGGCGTCATTTATATGGAAATGGCTGAGAATTAAAAAGTTATTATGACGCAAGAGCGTTTTTGCATGCTGACATCATAATGACACGGTTTTTACGTGCAGACGAGATTTATCAAATTAGCATTAGCCTTCGGTGGTGCACCAACCGCAGAGACGAATATAAACACGCGTCTCTCCCGCGAACCGAAATAAAAAGGGCGTGTACTTTCCGCATTCACCCGGTGTCGGAGAACCTTCAATCAACGCGGGCACGACGACAATGCCCTGAAGGCACTCGAATATCCTCTCGTATACGAAATTAAGATCCTCGGAACCGGATCCGTCTTTATTTTCGCAATCCACTGCTTCGACGAATCCGTCTCTAATGCCTTTCTAAAAATCGCTCGAAAGCATCCGTCATTATTGTTATAAATTTTCACGAGCGCTCGCGGAAAGGCAAAGCGACTGTATTTATCCTGTAGAGGGGCGTAGCTGTCCGCGGCCTTAACTGACGTCTCATTCTTACCCGATCATCCTTCAGCGTGTGCGTGCGTGCGACGCGTGTATTTTTATAATGAGTAGCCCGAATTCGGATTGAAGTTACACATCGAGAGAGAGAGAGAGAGAGAGAGAGAGAGAGAGAGAGTGAGAGAGAGAGAGAGATGCGATACTCGGCGCAATCAAGCGACGTGAAATTACATAAGGTGCGCGCATCTTTAAAAATGACTCTGCAAATTGCAAAGTGCCCGTGTTACTCCCCTTCCGCACGAGAGACGCTTATCCGATCCACTTTTTTGCGAAAATTCGAGGTCGTCGACCCGCGACGCTCGTTTTACAAATTGGAAAACGTTTTGTTCCGCGGAGACGACTTCCAAGCCGGCGTGTCGGTGAGATAAGAAAAAAAAGCAAGAGAGAGAGAGAGAGAGAGAGAGAGACACTGGTTTCACGGCGTTTGTGTAATTGTCCGGCGGAGATTAGTAACATAGCGGCTTGTCGTTGTTTTGATGTTCGCGAATCGGTCAGACGTATCGGCGGCGGCGAGGAAGTAGCCAAGCACGACGTGTACCGCGGGAAAGTCGTCTCTCTCTCTCTCTCTCTCTCTCTCTCTCTCTCTCTCT
>QLSS01000077.1:448782-460747 GCA_024372645.1 Trichomalopsis sarcophagae
TCTCTCTCTCTTGCATCCGATCTGATCTTTTTGCCGATTTTACGAAGGAAAAATCGGTAATTGCCTTTTCGAGTAGATTGAATATTTAAATTTCGCAGCCGCTTTCCAATCGCCGAAAAAGCGAGCGACGATGAAAAATTGTAAAAAAACTAAAGGTATACCTTATATAATTTGTCGACGTTGTACCAGACGTCCTCCTCCTCCTGCTCCTCGTACTGCGCGTCCGCGAGATTGTCCCGCGAGCGCGAAAGTATTTTTCGCCTCGACACCATCCCGGGCCGCTATGCTTTTTTTATATCTGAAAAATACGAAATAAAGTCTCGTTAGCGGACAGTACATAATACGGATCAAGAGACAAGTATAAATTTCATATATTTCTGTGAGAGAATATCCCACTTTCTCCGCAGATGCTTATAAAGTGTGTATAAAAGGCTAGGAGAACAATTAAACGTAACGCTGACGTAAAAGCCCCCCGCCCCCCCCCCCGAAATCCAATTAATAACACAGCAAACAGCAGAGACAAAAGACAGTCGGTCAGTCATTCAATTTCACTTTTATTGAATTACGAAAAAAAAAACTTTGATTTCGGAATCCTACGCCTATGAGACACAAGGAGGCGAATTCTCGCCGCCGATCGAGCGCGCAACAATGACACATTTCTTTTTATCCCCGCGCGCGAGATTTCTCGTTTCACCGAAATAATTATACGGCCTATACTAGTAGGATCTCTCTCAAGGAGAGAGAAGAAAATGGTTTACGGTGTCGAAAGCAGTCGTTGCCGTAGACGGTCATCGCTTTTATTACGGGGCCTCACCCCTTTTTTCGGGCGCAATTAAAAGCCGTAATTGCAGAAAAGGATTTAATGGCTCCAGGCCCGACTGTGTATGTGTGTATACACGTCTTATATGGTGTATAGTGTAAAAGTTGCAAAGTTGAGGTGAACGAGGACGCGGTGAGTATCACATCGCTCGTGGATGCGTATCTGCATTTTTATTGTGCAGAGAAGTAAGATGCATCAGAAACGAAATTGTATAAAAATACTAGAAAAAAAAGGGCCACAAGGAAATGGGCGAAAAAAGCTCCCAACAATGACACGCACAGCATCCCCCTTGATTCCCACGCAAAAACCAAGCTCTTCGCGACACGATGAGGCTGTGGTCCCTGGCACACGAGAGAAAAATATCGGCATCGCGCGAAACTGCACATTGCGTAACTGCATCAGAGAGCTGAGAGCCGCCCGCGCGCGCGCTCGCTGGGCCTCCTTTTTTCGGCCAGTATATAACGGTCCTTGTTCGCCGCTGCAGCTGCCGGCGCGCATTATCTAATTGCGCGCGCTCGCGCGAGGCTCTTGCGTAAGAGATACACCCGCTGATCCTTGCGGGATACCGAGAGATTTTCGGTGGGAGCCGCCTTTGTTGTTCCTGCGAGCTTTTGTACTTCACGTTTTTTTTTTCTTTCTGGAAGGAAAAGTGAATGTCTGTGGCATGTCGTGGATTTATTTTTGCGCGTTCAATGACGGAGAGTTTCGATCACTTATCTCGAATACTGCGATATGCCTCGATGTCATTAGCATGAATCGGTAGTTTGAAAATTGAGCGACGATGACCCTGAGTGTCTAGAGGCAGTCCAGCGCACGCGCGCGAGATTCCGAATTGATGACTATACGTATATGATTTCGGAGGTTATTGTGCAACGCTGCATCTCGGACATAGGCGACGCGCCGGATTAAATTTAGCGTTTTTTTTAAGGAGCGTCCTAGACTCTTTACGACGAGGCGAGATGAGAGAATTTTTCGGGAGATGATGAGCCTGCTTGTGAAATCTTCTTGATTTATCGCATGAATATTATAAGTTTCGAGCCCGAAATTAAAAAAATAATTCTCCTTACGCAGTTTTTCACTATCTCAAGTCTTCCTTCCACTTCATCCGTGCACACTGACACGATTTCGCTATGTTCACTCACAATCACAAACACCCGCACTCGATCCACGCACGACTAGTCGCACACCACACTCGAAAGTACACAAAACAATCACCTCCGATTGACACATTTACGAAGCCTAGTTGTCCACGATTATCCACGCGCAGTTGGCCACATTATACACGCAGCGCAGTGAAATCACCGAAAAGCCTTTTCTACTCGGCTCTTCCCGTCGACGAAAGTAGGTATAAAGAGGCTGCGACCGCTCGAGCGCGACGCCAGCGGCCCACTGGATCCTTCTCCTTCACTTTTTTCCCACCTCGGTGTATAATCGCGCGCGCACGCGTGTACACGCGTGCGCCGCCGGCGGCGGCGGTAAAACAAACGTTTGTTTTCGGTGGTGGGGACAAAAAGACAGTGAGAGAGAAATGGGAGAAACGAAAGGCGATGTCGTCGGGCGCGACAAATTGATTTTTTCAAGGTTCATTTCGGTCTAGTTAGGATGACGTTTTTATCGCGCTCGGTTAAGCTTCGTAAAAAGACGGCTGTTAGTAGGGAAAGTACATTTTTATCGCTGCCGTGCGCTCTTTCACGGGGATATAATGCTTTTCTAATTTCGTGGGATCCGGAGCTGAGATTCTAGTTGGAATTTGAAAAAAAAAAACAACAGTTATCCCAAAAAAAATTCAGTCTCTCGAAATTTATCCCATCTGCGATTCAATGCAGATCCCAAGCAGACACACACGTACCAACCCACTTCTCGTGTGTTATATACCGTTAGAACTGGTTGACGGCTCAATTCGCCCTCGCGGATGCGAGTGTATACCGTTTGAAGGCCGCGAATTACACGGAATAATAAGCCGCTTCTCGTTACAAGTATAAGCGCCGATCCGCGAATCCAGAGGGGGAAGAAACAGGAGCCGCCGCCCTGCTTTGGAATAGAGTATGGACTATAGACGAGTCACGTTCGAACGAAAGTGTTCCCGTTTGCGCGGGATCGAGGCTTCCGTGGAATGATGATTTTTGCGATTGTTCTTCTATATAGTTCTTCTATATTATTGTTAATTTGATTCAGGATTAATGGGATATGAGTTGCGTAACAAGGAGAACCAGGAAATGATATTCGAAGCTGTGCAGCAGAGTATATATGGAATTATAGGAGAAATACGATTCGGTTTTGAGCAACGCGAAAATCCAACACTTAAATGCACACGACTACACAAGGCCAACAATATATAATACGCAACGTATATGAACACCTTAAAATCGTGACAGTTTGCAAACGAGCTCGAAGCACATCAGAAAATAGACGCCTATATACACCTTTCACACGTCACTATGGCATTCTCGCGCCGACACAAAAGCCAGCCTCGGGACAAAGAAATGGCCATCGGCTTAGACACGCGTCGGAAGGGGTTGAGAGTCGCGACTATCGTTGCGAGATACGTCTGGAGGTATAGGTACTTGTATACACAACGCACGACTCGCTAAATAATACGGATATATCCGCGCGCGGCAGGAAAAGTAGGCCAGTCTCCGCCGGCTGATTGGATATTAGATCCGAGCGAGACCTTCGCCTATCCCGGATATAATACCTGGACGATGTGTATAGCATATTGCCTGCGCTTACGAAAGCAGTATTGGAGCTGTTACCACTGGATTTTCAGATGCTGACCAGTGCGTCATAGTTCTTACTCCGAAGCGTCCCACTGATACACATCCCCCCGCGCACGGATTCGAAAGCGAAAGCGAAGCGAAAAAAAAGAAGCCTCACCGCAAAACAAAGCCGTACGACGCAGAGGCTCGTAAAAAGCGGCGTAAAATACCCCGTAAAAAGGAGTCATCGACGCGCAGCCGGTTCATGAATCAAAAGGAACGAGCGCTATATAGATCCGTAGGCGCGCGACTCCCGCGCTTCTAATTTTAGAAAAAGAGAGCCGCGCGCGCGTCATCCCGTAACGAGTCCTATGCATAGCGCGCGTTAAAGTCGCCCCGGAGATTTACGCGGATAGCCCCGAGGCTGTGTGTGTTGTATGGGCGAGCGCGAGAGTTGCACGCGGTTATGGATGGGATGAGAGGAGAAGTGAACTAGGAATGTGGATCGGACGAGGGGAAGGGGTTTGTTTATTTTGCAATTGGCTCTTGAGAACTGGATGATGAAGACCGTGATGCGATATGATGAGCTGGTGTGTTGAAAGAGTGGATGGTGTGGAAGGTTCTATGCTATTGTGTTTTGTGTTTTATGGTTTTGCAGTGCAGTGTTATGCAAAATAATAAAATATAGATGCACTGCAAAAAGGAAATCTTAATTGAAGATCACGTCATCTGAAACTTTTTTAAACGTGTAATTTTTTTATTTTAAAACACAATAAAATTTGATCTCTAAATGCAACAAATTTCAGATGAGGTGATCTTAAATTATAAGATTGCATTTTTGTAGTGTGAATATTTATTAAACAAAGTACAAAATATTCGAGACACCCCGAACCGAGAATAACCACAATTAGTCACCGCAAAAGCCAAACGTCTACAAGAAAGTTTATAAATAAATCAACGTTCGAGCAACCAATATTGACGCAAGCAAACTTTGAAATTCATTCAACGTCAGCGCGTATAGCTGGCAATCGATGAAATGGTTACTCCATACACACACACACACAGGCCGCGAGAAATTATTACAAAACCTCAGCAATGCGTCGTATGAATCACTTTTTCTAAAATTAGAAGCCAAACGTCTATACGAGTCTCGAGTGAATGAATGACGCGAAGCCCCGACGTTTGATTCATGAACTTGGGCTTTTCTCCATCCGCGCACACACGCGGCTACTCGTCGCCGATGAGTTGTTTGCTTACGCGAGTTACGCCGGCTTTTGTTCGCAGCTCTTACATTATAACTGTTATAATGGCTATTTACCACGGCGTCGATGCGTCAATTCGACGCGCAGCCTTACACGAAAAGTCTGTGTGCGAACGTTTTTATTTATCGGTGCCGATCGTTGTTGTCGAGGAGGCTATACATCGCGTGCGTTAGCAACTCTGGCGTTGAGTAATCGAAAGCGTATAAACGCGTGTTTTGATTAATCAAAGAGGTGTTTACGGGTATCTCTCTTATCGATTCGAACTTTCTCGAGTAGGAGAAAGCGCGAATTTCGAATTTTGAAATTAATTGGATCGCAACTATCGCGTAAATTTTTCAATGTCGAACGTTTATAGATACGCATAGCTTTCCCACGAAAATCACTGAGATTTGTACAAACTCCTTAATAAAACGATTATGTAAATGAGCAGCGATAAGGCTCAGCGCGTATATAATTATATAATTTTTCGGCTAAATTAACTGCCCTTTAGAGGAGCGGGTATAACAGCAAGTGTGTAGCTTTACACGGTGTCAAGTTACGCGCCACCAGGACTTTCAGATTTTTATCAATGAAAATTCATGACTTCTAAAATGACACCGTGCCGCTACCAAAAATTAATTTCGTGACTCGCGAGCCCGATTCCTCGACGTCCTTATAATTTTTCTTCTACAAAAACAAACAACAATACGTTAGAAACGAACGCATGCATCGAATTCTCGAAAAACAATGCGAAGCTCGCTCTCGCTCGAAACTTACTAGTCCGAGAGTCTGTACCAATGGAAATACTGCAGATCCGGCTGCCACTTTTCTCTCTCTTTCGTTATTCGCTCCGAACCACGGCGTCCTCGGCACGAGCCATACACATACGCACGACTGCAGCGGAGCGTTCGAACGTAATTGAGGACTTTTTTCTCTTTCATTCGGCGGAGAATTAAAGGTGAGTCAGTGCCGGGTGTCGGCTTTTAAACGCAGCCCGCTATATACATATACGAAGGTGGAATATTTTATTCGAGTCGTTTGATTTTTGACGACATTGTTAGCGAGATATTGAGAGGGAGAGAAGCTTCTTGTGGGCTGAACGTCTATTTTCAATCTAAATTCATCGGGGCTTACAAACTTGTGGTTATATAGTCTTTGAAATAAATGAAGATTAAAAATTAACCTTTTTTCTCTATCAAAAACAGAATCAAGCAACAGAAGCAATATACACAGCACAGCATCGCGTCGAAGGTATATTCTTCCTGGCGTCCTTGGCGAATCAGCGACAAGTCGTGAGAAAGGACGGGAGTAGCTGCAGCTCGGGCTGAAAATCAGCGGCTTCTCCCTCTTATATACCTCACTCGAGGCTGGCTCTTCGCGAGTGCACTCGTCCTTTTCACAGCCGTGTGTATATTATAGCCTCGCGCACGGATTGGATTGCACTCTTACTTTTCGATCTTCCTCTAGACTTATTTGACGGAGTTTTTCTCTTTGCTTTTATGCGGGGCTTCTCGTCCGATATACCAACTGGATTTCGCTATATTATACACGTTATGAAGACGTCGTCTCGGCGAACTCGTCCTTTTTCCACTTAACGCGCGCGCACGTAGAAGAGAGACGGAGCCTTGGATCAGTTCTAGTTGGATTTTTCTGGACTCTGGCGAGGAGAGCGTAATTTTCCTACGCAAATCGCCTCGTAGTCCTTCTCCGAGTATAGTATGAAAAGTATATACACAAGTACAGTCGCGCGGGAGAAAAAAGGCTCATCAAGCTAATCACCGAAAATAAAAGTTACGCAATCGACGATGCAAAATTCGAAAAAGTTGCGCAAATCGCGCGCACTCCGCAGCGTCTAAATCTAGCGCCAAGCGCGAATTTCAACACACCGTCGCCTCTCGCTTCGCTTCATCAGGAGCCATGACTCTCTCGGCTTCATTCATGGCTGTATGTGTATATATGCACTAAGATGTTGTACATTCGCCTCGCGGACATAATCGAGGCCGGAAAAATTAGCTACTTCTTTTTCTTTTCGGCGCATTTCGGATTTTCGTAACGATCGCCGCGTCCTTGCCTTGTGTGTGTGTGTGTGTGTGTATGCCAAAAGTTGCAATTTGTACACACACGGGAAAGTAATTATATCGCGCGGATATCGGCGCAGATTGACGCGCTCGATAATACGCCGCGCGACGTGTTTTAAATTTATAGATTCTTATCTGCGTATAATATGCTGACACATCTTCGATCCCCCTGTGTGTTTTGTTCGCGTACGCGCAGCTCATTAAAGTATCCGTTGCGACACACACTGCTGCTTTTGTGTAATGGATTTTCGGTAATCGGGCTCTTAATAATGGTACTATAAATTCGGATCTATAACTAATCCTTGACCGCTTATATTACAGAGTACAGCGTCAGAGAATTAGCGGGACAAAAATTCGTAAATTTTTTACGAGTTCATTCACATGCATAACGGCCTCTCTCGCGCGACGTAATTCCCGACACGTAATTCGCGGGTGAATTTTTATCGGGCACTACACACAGTATACTCCTAGCTACACGCAGAGACACGCAGAACCGCCATAACTAGAATGCAAAAACTTCCGAACAGTACACCTCTTAACAGTCCTCGACGATAAACCCGTTACGTAAACGTCCTGCATTATAACGCGCACGCGTAGATAACTCCAACACACCCGGCCGTGTTCTACTCTTCCGCGTCTGTCTCCCTCTCGAAATCTCGATCGGCCCACGAATTTCGCAGCGAAGCGCGTTTAAAAAGCCATAAAGCGAAAAAGAAACAACTGTTCCTCCGCTCGTTTCCAGTAGTCGCGTGTGCAAGGCAACACGAGACTACTTGAGTCTTTAAGTGTAACACACAGCGGAGACGTGTAACAAGCGCTTTCTCACGTTTTCTCCTGCGAGTAGAATCGAATCCGAGAAAAAAGCGAGGAAAGCAAACACCCGGAGACCTCTCTCTTAGAAGAATTAAGAAGAAAAAGACACTGCGCAGTAGTGTATGTTTATTCCTCTCCGTGGGGTATAAAGGAGAGCGACAGAGATATCAAAATGGAATCGGGTGCCGATCACATCTCGGTATCCTGTTAACGAGCGCAGCCATTGAACTGTCGCGAGCTCACGACGCTGGTATTGTGAGGGACTTCAAACGAAACGCGCGTCGGTCCATCGATCTATCCAAGACAGAGGAGAGCTTTTCGGTTTTCCAAGTGTGTGAGCTGCATACAGGTGCCGATAAAATATGAGCTGGAAAATCGAGCCGGTGATGTATGGCTGGGGAGAGGCATTTATCGATGCCTCTGTGGTTTCGCAATGGGAGAATGAAAGTAGGAATGCGTCGCATCTCTGGAATACACAAAAGCGAAATTACCGACCGTCGGTAATTATGCGCGTGGCGAGGAAGACAACGGAAAGTCGTTGCACAACGCTCTGTCTCTTTTTAAAAACCCAATATATAAACGAAAAGCATTCGAAAAATGCTGCCTTTTGAATATACTGTTGTCAGATCGCTATCTGCGCGGTATGTATTTTTGCGTGACCCCGCTTATATGCTCCGCCGATGCCAGTAGCGAAATTTTCGATTTTGCCGCGTGTACACGCGCGTACAGGATTAATGCGCAGTATCGTAGACACCTCGCGTGCGCGAGTAAAAGTAACGAGTGTGTATGTGTGTGTATGTCTACTATAGGTCGGGGGAAAAATTCCACGTCTGGTATCTGGATGGAAAGGTATTTATCGGCGGAGTCTTGTGCAAAGCAGCTATGTTTCGTAACTATTCAAATGAACGATCCATTTTAACGCCTTTTTTTGTTGTTTTCTTTTCTCGATATAATATACCTCGGGTATAATTATAAGGAAAAGCGCGCAGGAGAGATTAGTCTATATCGGCGTGGTATTTATCAACGAAACGCAAATATTTCAGCGAGATTAGTCTCCGACTGCTAGAGTCTATTGTGTATAGACCGAGACAATGTACCTAAAACTTTCATTATCATACAGGCGCGCTAGCGCGTTAATTGAAACAAAACAAATCGCGCGTTCCCGATCTTATCTCTCGCACATTATGTACCAAGAGTCTATCCAGCGAAGATTTGCCCCGACTCGCGGTCGATAATTTATTCGAATCTTGATATACCTATACCCGAAGCTGCGCTCGAATTCGTTATTCCCCGAAAAAAATCGCGAGACAAGAATTTCTGGGGACTGGAAATTATCGACGCGTGTGTGTGTACTTTGCACAATTACGATTGATTTTGGGCTCGTTTTGCCGAAATTGCGCAAGTATAAACTTGTATTATATTCCGCGGATGGATACACACGCGCAGGGATTTCTCGACGGCGCTTCCTCGTCAGCAGCGTCACGCGGCGTTTACCGCTACGTTGTATGCTTTCGTCACGGCTATCAAACGCGCCGAGAGAGTCTCCTTTATGTATGTAAGTACGTACAGCATCCGAATATATCAAGGAGAAAGTGCGCGTGCGTGGATTGATTTTCGCGTGAGTGGAACTAATTCAGTGGAATTGGCCCATTGTTAGGCCTGTTAAAAAATAATCTTGCGTATTTATTTCAATTTCCTATACGCGCGTATACTCGTGGATTACACGCCACTTCCGACTTGATGATGCTACGAATGGATAACTGATAGAATGTAACATGCGCAGCATCTCGCGGTTGGATTTGAATAGATAAATCCGTATTTTCCACGAGTCTAATCCCGAGTGTGTACAGCTGTAGACATCATGTACACGCGAATTTCTTTCTCTCGAGGACCCGAGGATGCGTCGTCGGCGTGTGTCCCCTCTATACACACTCCCTCGGCCTCGCATTCCGTCACGTTTCCATCCTGTGGGTATATAACGTATTCGTGTATACGGCCACGTGCGTACGTATGTGGGCAAATCCCACGAAAATCGGTAACAACTAGCACTAATGGGCCAGAAAGAGACAGACATTTTTTGAAGAAGCACACCTACTGGTATCGAGTTTTTTCAACGAAACAAAAAATGATCCTTGTAAGATGAAGCTTGAACTTTTTTTCACAATAATAATTTTCTAAAAAAAAAAACATTCCAGAGTATCCAATGCGCAAAAACAGCAGGCATAATAAAGCACAAAGCACTCTCAATCCGTAGCAATTACGCGTACGAATATCGCTCGGGCGTTTATCTCTCGGAAAACTCCCTCGCACTCCAGCTCGTAAACCTCGCGCTCGACTCCAGTCCATATATATATACACACGCTAACACACGATAACGCTCGATTTACAATCCGGCTCTCGCGCGCGCCGCCGAGTCAAGGCAAAATGAAAAGCAAAAAGCCCGCCCGGCTGCACTTGCTGCGTTACGCAATACACGTGTATATATATGTATAGCTGCGTACGCGGTATTTTCAAAAAGTGAAATGGTTATGTAGCTTCTGCAGCTGCTACTTTCCTTTTTCGCGGACTGTACAAGTGTCGCGCGTGTTTCGTTGGATCGATCGAACAAAGTGTGCTTTTTGCAGGAGATATTGTCTGTATGTGTATATTCTGGTGTTACGCAATTCGGTGCAGTGTATAATTGATCGCGAATTAGAACTCGATTCTCGTGATCTATCTGGTGCAACGCGTCTATACCGATCAATAAAAATCTATAATACAAGTAGTAAGACAGACTCACGATACTAACGATTATAAACACGGTGAATCACACGCGCTCGCTGACAAATAACGATCCACAATTAGCCATCAGACGCGTATAATTAACACATAATCTTCCGCACTCTCATATAGCGTTGTAAATCACGGGTATAAAGTCTCGAAGGAAAATTAATTTTCCCGACCATCGAACTTCTCAATATAAACTACCTATATACAGCCTCAGTATAGAAACAAAAATATCATCCTCGATACCGATCACCGATCGTAAAGCTCGCTTTTCATCGTACAATCGAGAAATTCTGTGCACGGCTCAAGGGTCTATAGTCTATACACACACGGAGAGGCCACCCCGTGACATAACGGCCCGGCGGCGACTTTCGCCAGCTCACGATCGGTAGCAGCAGCTGCGCGCGAGCGCAGTCGGTAGCGGCGTGTAGGAACAATTAACGAGCTCTATAGCTGCTATCTATAGAAAAGCCGCTCTGCTGCTATGCATATTCTTCTTAATTGTTTTTTCGGTAGACGTCGGCGAGTTTTAACACTTTTCTGACGGTGACACGACTCGTACGCCTATGCAGCTGTTCGAGGAAACGAGAATTTAATGTATACAGTATAGGACAGCATAAGAACCGTTTCATATAATTGAATATGCTTGGCTGAAACCGGCAATTTTCACCCGCGCGCGTCGATTGCACTTGCGACACACTCGCGCGCATTCGGCAAAACGTTTCGCTCTGAGACAGTTTTTCAAGCTCTATACACCGCAAGAAAGAGCGACACAGTCGCGTTTGCACAACTCTGTAGACACGAAATTGAAATCCGTTAAAAGTCGCGATCATTGGCATATACGCGCTCGCGTTTTTCCCCTCGCGAAGCATTTGCATATTCGAAAGCGTGTATATCGCGGAGAGACGTTATTGTTTATCTTTTTGCGCAAATGTAAGCGCGCGGCGCAAGTGCGAATTAGATTTACATGCTCGCGTCGCTCTCGAGCTATGGCGTATAATCACGACAGCGAGTCGAGTTCTAGAAGAAGTTATTAAGAGAGAGAGAGAGAGCGAATTCCTCTCGCGAATGACCTGTCATTAAAAGTATCAATTATGCGCGTAGAGAATACAAGTGATTTGACGTCGGAGAATGCAAACGCGAGCTGGTTATTTATAAAGCGACTGTTGTGTACGTTTTCGGAGAAAAATCTCAAACTCCGAACGCGAAATTTTGACGGTATATAATCCTGCCTCCGAAACAATGCCACCGTACGTATAATACAACACCTCGGCTCCCGGTTCACTCCCTCCTGTGTACGCCTCTCTCGTCGCAGATTCTCTCTCTTCTTTCTTTACGCGGGGGGTGGCACTAGCCAAGGCCGCCAAGAAAATAAAGGCGCTGCTCTCTCACGAGAAAGGTCAAATACCACGTCCCTCTCTCTCTCTCGCGTGTAATGCGTCCCTTTAACGAGGAAGATTTATTCGCCCGAAGGATGGCTGCCGCTGACCGTGTCGCCTACCATTCTCTCTCTCTCTCTCTCTCTCTCTCTCTCTCTCTCTCTCTCTCTCT
>QLSS01000077.1:466794-480565 GCA_024372645.1 Trichomalopsis sarcophagae
CTCTCTCTCTCTCTCTCTCTCTCTCTCTCTCTCTCTCTCTCTCTCTCGCTGGCGAGCAAGAGAGCTCTCGGTAGTTTTCTAAAACTATATTTCAGAGGGTTATCCGCTGAGGTATCTGTGGCAGAAGCTCTTTGTGCGCAGAGCTGTGAAATACGCTTCTGAATGCTCTTATAGCCCTGAGAAGGCGATTGATTTGGAATAGGCTGTGTAAATATGCTGGTGTATTTAACAGGATATGCTATAGAACAATGTACCGCATTTGTGTTTTATTAATCAAAGCTGGCAATTTCTCAAAAGCGCCGTATTCCCATGAGCTTATGCGTCGTCGCATAAACCCGCCGACGAGTCCCGTCGTCCGCTTCTCCTCTAAATGCTAATGCGGCTAGGAAACCACCCCGACGATTTATGGATACCGATCGGGAATGAATTCCGCGCAGTATGCCTACGCGCGAGCTTCGGTTATGAAGCCGATTATTTAGCTATATTAGCCCGACCGTTTGTGCGTAGACCGAAGGAAGTCGTTTATAATACGCGGAAGAAGAGCATCGGCGGATATTGTTCGCGCAGAGAGTATACAGGGGCATTTAATGGAGGCGATATTTCGATGTCGTTATCGTTGCTTACGTTTGTTAGTTTTGCGCGGGGCTATTTTAATTCGCGCGCGTGGGACGACGCGGCTTCTTGGCTATCGTTAGTTTTGCACTTTCTGTTGTATGGTCGGCGATGATTTGGAGCTTGTAATCGAGGCATTCAATTTGAAAATTAATTACGCACAGCCGAAACTAATCGCTCGATCTCGGCGCCTAATCCGTACTCGCGTAGCTAGCAATTTGCAGATCTCATCGGGCCATTAATCAGACCTTCGAAATTCGATACTATGTAGCCCGAAAAACAAAAGAGAAACGCATATGGAATAAAAAGAAGAACAAGAGACACTCCCAAGCGGCTGTTCGATTTACGCGAGCGCATCACAGCTTCTTCCTTCGTCGAAGAGGGTTACACGCTTGGAGAATTGATTTTCGGAGAGCCTGCGTGGTGTGAGAACATGCTAATTTTATTTGCACATTCGAGAGCCGTAACGGACGATAATGGCTAGGCACAATAATTATCCCATAAAATTCCAGCCTAATTTACTCCCCTCGTTGATCGTAGCTCCTCTCTTACAACAACGTGTCTCCCATACAATCATCCGCGAATAAGCCCGACACTTTACGCTCGGCTCGACCCATAACCCACACGTCACATCGGCATATCTCTCTAGGATCTTCTCTAGCTTCTCTCTCTCTCCCTCGACCCCACACGCCGTCGCGTTTTTCAAATTTCATCTCCGTAAATCTCCGAGCTTTACTGCAGGCCTCCCCGCCCGGCTTTTCTCTAGCCTTTCCGAAGCTGCGTACGAAAATTTCGAAGGAAATTCGTCGCTTGAAAGTCGATAGCACAGGAGGAGAGCCGTTTTACGAGAGAGACGCGCTGTAAAGCGCACTCTCTCTCTCTCTTACTCGGCGTGGGAGTTGGATTTACACTTGCGAATCGTAATTTATTTCCTGGTTTATTGTCGCGCGCGCTCGCGCGAGGGCTTACAAGCTCGTAAAGTCCGTGTGTCCGCGGCATGCCGATTTTTTCCCTCTTGGAAAACCAACGTCATCCGTTATACGCGCACTTCCTGGCGACCGGAAGCTTTCCTCTCTCGGAGGGCAATGAATTCCTAAGCGGCTTCTAAGTCAGCGCGATGCATTGTGCGACTCAACGACGAATGCCAGGCACGCCCGAGGCGGCGACAGAAGCGCTTGAAAGGTTTCGGGACGTGCGGTGTCGATGACAGGATGAATTACAATGCGTCGGGCTACTCTTTCTCTTTTCGCCGCGCGAGTCTTTCTTTTTCTAACAGCGGCGTCCGCTAGCTGACGGCTTTGTAAATTTAATTTTTCTTTTTCATCGAGTCTAGTAGTATACTCGCGTTTATTATCGGTGCACTATTTGCTCGACTATACTTATGACAGTCGCGGCTAATTGGCTTCGCCGGCAAGGAGAACGTTTCTGAAATAATATTCTCGGTAAATAAAGAAACGCTTAAAGTCTTCATAAAGCCTGAAAATTATTTGGCAGCGCGAGCTCCGCCGAGAGGATTTACCGTCCCTTAAATACTCGAAATTGAAAAGTCGGCGATGAGTCAGGCCGACCTTCACCCGATGAGCGCAAATTGCGTTTTCGGATTTTTATACGTGGCGCTTGATGTTGTAATTACATCCTGAACTTTCAATTTTGCATTGTAACGCGCAGCTCGTCGCGAGTAAATATAAATCGTCGTTTATCGCGGTGGGTCGATAAAAATAAACGAACGTTATAAATCTCGAGCGTTTATGTTTTATATGCGCTGCCGATTCGGCGATAAATTTACCGATACACAACTCAATTTGCCTTTATATCGGGCGCTTGATTTACGATACGGTTATATTTTATCAGAGCTGTCTTAATACGGCGCATTGTCTTATAATATTTCAAGACGCCTCCCAAGCGTAATCAAATTAGACGAATCGATACAGCCGCGCGATACAAAACATCCTAATTCAATGGAGCTCTCCCGAACGGTAAATTTTTTTTCTGAAAAATCGCCCTCGCATCCCAGACACACAGAAAGACGCGAGCAACGGTCCGCCAATTAAGCTTCATTACGCGTCCGTAATAAGCCCCCGAAAACGCGGGTGTAACATTCAATTACCTTTTTTTCTCTCCTCTGCCATCCGTTACCAAAGCGTCCACCCGCTGGGCGAGGCGCAGCGTGAAATTTTGTTATGCGCGGCCGTGAAAGGAAAAGGCCACTGTCCCGCTACATTATATACACTTACGGCGAGTGTGACCCATTGGGTAACTCGCTCCATTCCTAATTCCGGCCGTGATCCTATAGCGGGATCGCGTGTAAGCGGCGGTACACACTGTGGGATCGCTCGAATTAGAGGCACTTCGGCTGCTACCGGTTTGCTCTGCCCTGCTACGCATTTTTGATCGGTGTGAAGTTTGACAGCAGCAGCAACCCCGACCGAGAGATTTTCCGAAATTGCCCAATCCCGCCGATAAGCTAAGCTCCTGTTCGCACACACAGAAAACACATCCATAGGTCACTCCCCCCCTACGGCGCACGTCTTTCTCTCGCGAAAATCGGCAACAATCGCAACCGATCCCACGGCCGCGGCTAACCTCGGCATCGAATCGTAACATCGCTCGCGCGCCGCGGGGGAGCTCTCTATACCCACACTTCTTTCTCTATCTCTAGCGTCTCCTGTGTCTATGGGAAAGACAGACGTACACACAAGAGCTGTACTTACGGCTCGCCTAAATTGCGATCGACGTCAATTACCGGGGGCCGCGCTAACGATCGGCTTTTTGCTCCCGTGCCCGGCTTTATCGGGATAATTAGCTCTGGCTCTCTCGTCATATCGGTATATAGTGATTAGAAGTCGCGGCTTATCTCGGAACACGCGTGGCGGAGGAGTCATGTGGCGGATCGGTTGTTACCGATTTCTCCCTCGAAAAACACATCGCGGGTCTCTCGTGTTTACGATTTTCGCGGCGATTATAACTGTCGCTATTGTATATGTGTATTATTATGTGACAGTACGGAAGAGTAACGATGCAGATTCGCCGGGATCGTAAACGATACAAGTGCCGGGAGATCTCGATCTTTACTGCGCCGAACGAATTTATCCGTCCCAGATACCGCGATTTTTTTCTCCTCCTGAGGGAGAAATCGTAAATATAAAATATGTGTTCTCACACGATTGTCGATCGTAGCCTCTAATTGAAGCCGACCGATATGTTCGACGCGCAACTCATTGCGATCATAAAGTCCCTTATGTGCCCGCGGCCTTATAAGGCGAAAAGTAATTGTCCTATCGGCGAGGAAATATTAATGATGACAATGTGTCTTTATGTGGAAATGATGACGGTATTACCGATCTCTCGGAGCATTCTTTCGTTTTTTCAGCCAATTCGATCGCAGACTGATCTCTCCCGCGCGTGAGAAAACCCCAGCGTCGCTCCTTTCGGACAGTTCATAACGAGGACAATGTCACGACGCGAAAAATATACAAAAGTGAGCCTTATCTCGGCGAACAAAAAGCGTTGAAAAGTCCGGACGAAAAACTACCAATTAACGATCGCTCAGGGCCGCTAACAACCTCGAGCGACGCTATAATACACAGACACATCAATTATGTGCCAAGAGCTGATCAGACTTTGTTTTTCCATCGACGAAACATTGTCTTCGCCATCGGGCAGCGTAGTCATTACCGTCGCGCGCATTCTTATTTCGTAAATATCACATATCATTTCGAGATTGGCTCTCTCGGGTTTCCCAACGCAGGACTGCTCTGATTTCGCGAAAAGAAAATCCTTCGCGATTTTTCCATCGAAGCGACCCATCGAGTCCAGCTGTATATGTTTCAGTGCAAGCGCGGATCTAATGCCGCGCGCTATATTTCAAAATCCCAGCGCTGCATCCGAGACTTTCTTTCGCAAGTGCATACGCGTCTATGTAGGCGAGTAACGCGATGCAAAGTGGAGCAGCAGTGTACGTGTGCAGCAGTTTTTGCTCCTTATGCACTGACGGCGTTGTGTTGCAGGAGATGAATTAAGCGAGTTGTAATGAGGATGAGCCGTTTAGAAACGCGTCGGCCGAGCAATTAGACTGTTTTTTTCGGAAAAGCTTGAGTGCGGGGAGATGCAATTTCGGCGGTGCTGGGGTAATGAAGCGATGGAGAAGTGGGACGATGCGCTTTACTTTTCGCGAAACGATACATTTTCGATCTCCACACGGAGAAAGCGTAATCGGATTAGTTTCGCGTGTATAATCGGAGGATACTCGGATTTTGTAATTCGAAGAAAGAGAAAATAAGAAAGCGCGTGGAGAGGAAGCAGACTGAGACGAATCGTGATCCTTATTGTTATTCGGCAGTTTTTAACGGAGATATAGTCATCGTAAGCTCCAATCGGACGATTTACAAAACATACGATTTATGCCCTCCGAAAAATAAAAGAGTACATATAACCCGAGTGAAAATTCGCGAGAGAAAAGAGATGTGCTTTCGAAACGATTAGACGCGATCGTTGTAGTTGCGGCATCAATACATACACACATTCACGTACACGCATATAAAGTCTCATTACGGTTTCTCCTCTCGCGCGTGAAGTGCGCACACGCGCGAGCTGGCGGAAGAAACAATATATGCCCCGGCGTGTGCGTTGACCAACTTTGCGGTCGCTGCAGCGATTTATCATCGCGTCGAAAGTGCGATTAGGCATCAATCTCGGAAATTCCCGGCGAAATTTCACCGCGAGCTTCGCTCGATTATCGAGAGGAGAGTACATAGTCGGTGGTCCATTATGCACAGAGTGCATATAATTGGGCCGATTCCGTAGCGATAATACCAAGAGATTTCGTAGGTCTGCGCTTTGCATTCCGAGAAATTTTCGAGTCTATTAGAGGATCAGGCCCACAGCGCTCCGGATATCGCGATCGGCTGTGTGGAGAGAGGAGAAACTCGTGGGGCTGTGTTTATTGATTACAATGGGACTCGTGCGATCCCTTCGGTGATAGAGATTATCGTTATACATATACAGAATTCTGCTCTCTTTGTCTGTCTGGTCGAATTCAGCGGGCTCTTCGCGGATCGACGATCGGTATCGGCGGGTGTATTTGGATATGAAGCTGTATTGTTCCGTCTCTTTATAACGGGCAGTCAATTAAAGAAACAGTGGGGTACATAAGACTATATATCCGATGTTAATTGACAAGGCACAGAAGGCACACTGCACAGAACCGCGAAATTTAATACAAGCCTCGCACTTCCTCGAAGTTTCTCCTCGCGCGGCATATCGAAAAAGCGACGGAGCCAATCCGTCAACGCGTTGTCGCCGTCGCAACAATGGTCTCTCTTTCTGCCACAACCGCATACAGTATATTATAGCGAGTAGCCACAAGTATATCGGCGGCGAACCGCGAATCATACACGGTCCCGCGCGTGTAACAAAGAGAAATCGCGGAAACGATCGGTTGTAAAAAGTTACGAGCCGTCGATATAGGAAGTAGTGCTCGATGAACGCGGGGGATCGCTTCATTACGGCTGTAACGAGCCAGACATTTTGATTTTTCCTCGGATGGACTCACCTTTGCTGCTACGTGTATAATAGGGAAAATTGTAAGCCAAGGTAGTGGACCAACCTGAAACAGAGAAAAAGAGAAGGTATAAATCCAAGGGAACAAAATCATTGGGATAAGACAGCCATCCCCGAACACGAGAGCCCTCGATGATTCACGCGCGGTCCGGCAATTACACAAACGAGGCCGATAATGGCTCCAGGAGCGAAGCTGGAGAGATCCTCCGCTCAGATATAATCCGGTCGCGCATCTCCCGCCGGAGTATGTAAATATTATGCAGCTATGCGAAAAGGACCATCCTCGTCGTCGTTTTTTTATTTCTGATCATCCACCTCCCTCTCAACGTACGTGTGCGTATAGGAACACTACACGGTTCAAGGGTATCCGCGCGGCTTGTAAATTATCGATAATCGATCCCGGAAACGATCGATCATACGCGCGACTTCCGACTTCCTCGGGTTACACTGCAGCTCCACGTTCTCGTGTCTCTTTTTCTCGTTCTCCGGAGTTACGAGGATTGCCGGCACGCAGGTGGAAGAGGCGTGCGTGTAACTCGTAAATCGGCGAATTATTTTCTGCGATTTACAGCCGCGGAGATCTCTCTCTCTCTATCTCTCTCTTTTCAGGGTGGTGAAAGTGAATATTATACTCGATTCGACGCTAGGGGGCAGCACGGCGAGATCCTTTTGTTCGCTGCTTTGTAACACCTCGAAAACAGCCGTGTAAACGCTCGTCCGATCGGTATCGGCGGAAAAGAGAACATCGAGGAGGAGACGAGAAGATTGTGGAATCGTGACACTCCTCCTTCTCGGCTCGAAGCGCAGTGAGGGTTATAACAACGCAACGCTGGACTTCGATGATCCTATAGTGACAAGAGGCGAGGCTCGAGGTGTGAAAGTCCATGCAGCGATCCGGTAGGCAGTGATAAGAATAGAGGCGGCTGTTTCGAAAAATCTTAATTTCGCTTTCACCTCTCATTGTTTACTACACTATATACTGATATACAAGTATGAGCTGCGCTGAGAGATGAGAGTCGCTGTATACTTTCCGGAGATTTGAATAGCCCGCGTTCGAAGCAATGTTTGCTTTATTAGTGGGACAGAGAAATTTTAGAGTTATTTACAGCTTCCTCCGCACACACAAGGTAAAAGCTACACGTAACGATTATTATTATCCCGAGAAACTCGTTTGGTCTCGCGCTGCACCTGTACGCGACACCCCCAGCGTACTGTATTTCGAGGCGTCTCGCTCAAACGCGCTCGCGGATCGACTTCTAATCAGATACACAGAGACACTCGCTTAGGGCAAGTGTAATAAAAGCAACGAAGCCGCTATCGGCTTACAGGGACATACGAAAAGCGATATATCTCTCGCGGCTCTGTAAAACATAATACACCGTCCTCGATCCCTCGCGTCGTAAAAAAGACAGAACAACGCGTCAGGGTCGCAGTCTATCTTATCCATAGCTCCGCGGCTGGTTTTTCGGCCTGAAAAAAGGCATAATTCGCGAGACGGGGTTGTGGCACATTGTGCGGCTATTTACGGGCCCATTCAGCCCTATCACCGAGGCTTATCGAGGTGTACGCGGAGCTGGCTTTGGCGACACCGGCGCAGCCTTTTCCCCCGACGAGATTTCGTATATCTCGCGTAGCTGAGAGGTTTACTGCTATTGTACGCGACGACGGACGAGATTGCCCGCGTGTCAGCGGGGGGGTTTATATTTAGAAGCGTGTGTACGTATAAATACTCTCAAAAATCACAACTTTCTATACACGAGAGAGAGAGAGAGAGAGAGAGAGAGAGAGAGAGAGAGAGAGAAAAAGCTGCGATTCGGCCGTAAACAACGTCAGCGCTCTCCACTCTGGGCATCGTCATCGTCGCAGAAAAGGAGGACACAACCTGCGCCGCGTGCGCTTTTCCCTTTTCGCGACCTGGATTTCCCTTTCTCTACACACCTGCTCGTGTATCCCACTAATCAGTAAACTGGCACACACACGCGCGCGCGAGAGCCGATTGTCACTCTCTAGGATGCGTATAAGTTCAAGGTCGTCGATCGCGCGCGGATTTCACCGGTGGAGACTCGATGAGCTGCGCGAGGAGCGGCTGCAGCCCGTGGACTTTCACCGGATTCGCAAATTGCCAGACGCTGCGCCTAGAGTATGTATGTACGTGTGCTGGAGAGGTGTGGCGTCGTGCGCGTGGCCACAGCAGAGAGAACAAGCAGGCCAAAGTCGAGCGCTGTGTGATGTTGTATAGTGTGTTTGGAGAGGAGTAGATGGACACGCTGAGGTGAGGCTCTGTTGTGAGGATGGAGGATGCGGTGTTTGATGGCGTTGTTGCGTCGTGTAGTTTTTATTTTAAAAGGTTGAGCAATTTTCAACTTTTGCTATTTTAAAGAAGATATCAAGTTTTACTATTTTACGTTGAATAAATTTTCCATCGGTATACGGGTGAACGTTCTCGTACAATTTTTTATCCACATTATTTCATGCGCAAATATTCAAACGTTGATGTTCCGCTATAAAACGTCGAATATTGATACCGGCGAAAGTTCGCATTACCCGTAAAACTAGCAATAAAAAACTCGAAACGATATTTACATCGTCGGTGCATTCAATCACATGGCCGCTTCCGATCCGGAAAAAGAAAACCGTAGCTGCGCTCTCCGCACAGCTGATCCGATAATTATAACCTCTATTTCTCCATAGTTTTCTCTCCCGCTGCAGCGCTCAAACTGATTTACAAGGTGGATCAACTACCTCGACTTCCTCTACTCTCATCTCGACGTATGCCCAACCCCGTCGTGCACTTTGCCGAAAAAAATTTGCAAAAACACAACCATCCCACTTCCTTATCTCGAGAGCCACCCTTATCTCGCTCCGCATCCAAGATCGAGCATGGCACAACGGTCGTATGTCGGATGTGTCTTTCTCTCTCTCTCTCTCTCTCTTTTCGCCCACGTGTATATCCGCGAGATAAGCCCGCGGTTCGTTCGGGATTTATTATGTATACGCGTGTGTACGCGCATGCTTGCGGGAGTCGGAATTAAGAGCACGCGATACACTTTCTAAAATACGCCAAATACGGCGAGTGTACAGCGGTGAAATTGATGAAAAATTATTGATCTATGGCGCGTACGCTTAATGACTATCTGAGCTGGTATATGTATTATAAGTAAACGCGGAGTCGGTAAAGTCGAGCGAACTTTAAGGGCGCCAGCGGGATACTTCGTCGTTGGCTGACTTAATTTCCAGTTATTCATTCTTCGACGTCGCTCTCGCTTTCGAAAATCCCGAATACAAGCTTTTCGAATAGTGTCTTACATTCACCGCAGTAGAGCGACTGCGCTTATCTCCAAGTTATTACCAAATGTAATAAGCTCTCGGGAGCGCATAAAACTCGCCATACCCACACACACACGTAACACACTGTGTACAGCCGAAAAAGTCAGCCTTTCGCGATTAAACTCCAACCCATAATTTAATTTACTATCGCGCGCTCATAATTTAATTTCCAGCACTCGATTTACCGACGGTCGGTAAAAAAAATCGTTAAAGCGTATAACTGGCTGTATCTAAGCGCAGGCATCGCTCGCACGCTCGATTTTTAAGACGCGATCAAAATATACGCTGGAAAATGTAATTCTCCTTATAACCCCGTGAATAACAATACGCTATCTCTTTCGCGCGCGCTACAAACGCGGCTTACATAAACTATACGTATATAAGCTCCTGCGAGAGGGTAATAAAAGATCTGCGCGCGATGAACCGAACAGTATATTCCTATACCTATATATTACACAGCTGGTAGCTTTCGTCAACCGGAGGGCAATTAAATCGCTGCCGCGCATTAAAGCCCACGTTATACGATCGAACTCGCGTATATTATCGAAAATGCGCGCGGCGGCGCGCTGTTATTGGTAATTGTAAATACACACACCCGCGCAAACATTATATTTCGCTAAACACACGGAAAACCAGAGAGATTTTCGCAATGTCCGCGCGCGGATAGCAGTCGACGTGTTATTACCTGCGTTTATTGTTCCCTCCGCAATATGTATTTCGGACGCGATTACTTTGAATGTTATTATGCGCGGTCGTGGCGCGTGTCTGTTATTTATTCGATCCCGTTGCTCGTTTTTGTCGTGATTGGCTTGTTCGATCGAGAGGCGAGTTACCGGAAAATTGTATGGCTGTGTGCGTGTATTTGGACTGGGTTGCGTAGATACGCTTCAATTAACGATGATAATTCGTTACGTAAATTGTAATAATATCGGTTCTCATTGTTTATAATATAATATACGTTAGAGAGTGGAGGAAAAACCGTTTTGGAGTAGCTGGATGGAGATGTATTTTGCGATAATTTTAATGAGTATTTCGGAGAATCGCAGGATGTACGCCTGTGTATGTTTATCTCTGAATTCACGCAGATTATCTGTTGAACGTTGAGCTGATTTATTTGTGTAATGCTACTTTCTCGTGTACTTTTATGATTCACTGGAAGTAGTTGTTATACGTACCAAAAACCTTCAACGACAAAATCAAATTCAGTCAAGACAATTGCATACCTGGATTCTGGTTTACAAAGTCGAAAACAATCGCTCCTAAAACCCACAAACAAATGCGTACAAGCTCCCACATGCTAGTGAAACCCGCCCATTTCGAAATTCCGCGAGCGCTGTAAACTCGATCCTTTTCCGTCTTCCACATTCAGCTCACTATTATACACATCACACACACACACACACACACACACACACACACACACACACACAGAATCTATATAACGAGATAGCGGATAGAGCGACCTCAGCTCGGATTCTTTCCCATGACTGCTGGCATATATATACACGCGACTAATGGGAGAGACTCGAGCCCATAGGCGACGCTTTGCGCATTTATATATGTAGGCATGTGCGCGCGAGCTTATGGAACGGATTCGGGATTTCTGCTATATAGACTAGACCGCTGCGTCGTATGGCTTTAATTGCCCGTATGCGAGTATAGTCGGTATATAAGTACACTGACTTGCTTTTGCGCTCTGTTCGATGGTGTAGCATTGTTTTATTTTTTGCCTTGAGCCGGTATGTAGTTCAGTGGGGAAACGGTGTTTTGGACTTCCGTACTCGGTTTCTCATTATCACTGAGAACAATTTTTAGCATAAGAACAACTATAAATGTACTAAAACTTCTAGTTATAATTTTGGGTCTATTTAAACGGGTCTCAAAGTCCGTTAAAAATTCTAATTTCGCGCCAAAAAATAGCAGACCAGAAAAACAATTAATTTACTTATATAACAATTAAATGAAGCAAAATTACGAAAAACCAAGGGTTAGTTAACCTCCGTTATGTAATTATCCATCATTGTGTAAAAATATAAAAAACTCGCATTTTTAGTTTTTCTCGGCAACATTTATTTATAATAACTTGAAACTTTGCACAATGATGGATATTTACATAACGGAGGGTAACTAACTCTTGGTTTTTCGTAATTTTGCTTCATTTAATTGTTCCTCTCTTAAAAAAGTGATGGGGTTTGTTGTGAAGCATTTAATTGAGAATCGGTCGCCTGGTACAAGAATTAAGGAACGCGAATCAGAAATACGGATTTTATTACATAACCTACAAACGCTTCAAACTGTTGGCGCTAAGCAGGCAGCAAAATTTTAATGTTAGTGACGACATGATAAGGAGTGCGCGAAGCGCACTTAAATTTCCTAGTATAAGTAAATTAATTGTTTTTTCATAGAATCATATATACACACACGCACACACACACAGACAGAATACGCGTGTCGAGTCCATAGATATATCATATAGTGATGTGCCAGCAATGCTCAAACTGCCTTGTTTGGCCTGCTGTTTCAGTCGCTCATGAATGGGGCGAATGAGCGTTTGTAAGCCGCTATCGCAAAATTGTTCGAGTTTTGTGATTATCGCGTGATAGTTTTTGCAGTTTATGATGGAATAGTTATCTATTCAAACAGAAAAGTATCGCTATATCTTCATATAAAACACTCGTTACAAGATTAACGATAAATCCATTTGTTAAAGAAAGAATTTCTGAGTGGGTTGATTTTGCTTAAAATAAACTCAAATCAATTAACAATTTAATTTTACTAAAAAAAACAAAACCCGATTTTTTCGGCGTAACGTTAAGTATACAATAAGACCCTTATACGATAATTATATTCCACGCACACTGCATATTGTCAATAAAAACCATCAATTCAAAACCAAATCGCATCGTGACACGCTGTCCCATTATAACATACAACGAGTTGAACGTCCGCACACAGCGCCGCATATTAGTGCAAATACATATAACACGGAAGGAAGTATGGTATACATATCCCGCGACGCATTAAACACTCACTCCCGCGTACAGGCTTACATTATCTCTTGCGGCCGCGCTCGCGCGGCTGATATACTGTTATACGCGAGCGCATCAGCGAGTTTAGTATGCCGACGGGGATGCGCTTTATTTCGATAACGGTTCGTCACATTTTTCTTTCCTCTCATGTGCCGCCCACCAAAGCCCAGCGCCGACTCGTGCGGCACTCTCTGCTCTTTCGGGGTTATGCTCGGGCGTTCCGCGAGAATTTTTACGGGGTGGTTACGATTTTCGGTGCTGAGACCTGAAGTCTGTGTGTGCTTTGCGGTGAGTTACGTCCTCGAGACGCTTTATGACGATGCGCGATGACGCTATGTAAATCATTTTTGAAGATTGTGTGTACCTATGTTGGACTATACTCGCGCTAATGTGTAAGCGACTGCGATATTGCGTTAAGCGAACGGGTTGTAGAATTCGAGCTCGTTTTCAATAAAAATCGACTGAATGAAATACACACCGAGTGTGTCTGTAAAGGAATGAAGAAACTGGCGACAAAAAAACTCTCTCTTATCTTTCTTCGCTTGCACCAACCGAACCTGCAATTCTCGCGAAATAGCAAGCCGATTTTTCTGTCCACTCGCTACTCTGTTTCGGTTTTTGATTTGGCAACTATCACATACCTTTTATTCTTTTACACCTCCGCGTTTATCGGTCAGCTGGCTTTCGGCTGAAATTCTTTTTGAATTCGACGCACGAAACCTACCTCCTATCTCCATCGCATTTGCATCTCGTTCCCATAACCGAAAAACAATACCTCGTCTCTGAAACTGAAAAAAGACCAACGCCCATATTCTACAAAAAAAAAGAAAAGAAAGAGAAGCAGCAGCACACAATGAACTACAATTAACCAGAACAATCGCAACATCATCGCCCGCAACGATTGATGCAAAACGAAACCCCATCCATGCATCAGCCCAGTGTATATCACTACGTACACAGCATTATATACAGCTTCTAGTTCAGGCTCGCGCTGCCGTATACGTATATAATTCCGAGTTTCTCATTCCCATTAGAATATGCGCGCGCGCGCCAATTTTCCTCGCTAGCCGAAATTAAACCGAGCGCCGAGCGAAATTTACGGCGGCGTTTACGAGTAGCCTTTCTCCGCCGCTACTGCGCCGTGTGTCGTAAGGTGAGGCAAAAATTGGCAAACGACGACGAGAGAGAGAGAGAGAGAGAGAGAGAGAGAGAGAGAGAGAGAGAGAGAGAGAGAGAGAGAGAGA
>QLSS01000077.1:485487-512615 GCA_024372645.1 Trichomalopsis sarcophagae
AGAGAGAGAGAGAGAGAGAGAGAGAGAGAGAGAGAGAGAGAGAGAGAAAGAAACCCGTTTTCCCAAGCGTGGGTGTGATCGCGTCGCGCATAATTATGCGGTTGCTTTATGCAGGCCACTGCGTATCGCCGGGCATCGGGAAAAATGGGACCGTGCGCATGCGAGGGTGAAACGTGGGGATGAATTTTAAGCAGGGGGAGGCGGAAAAAGTGCCTTCTGTACTGTTAGAGGCGCTGAAGACGCTTGCGGAAAGGACTTACGGTTCACTGGGATTTTTCTTGAATTTTGCATTCGTTCGGATAAAAAGTGCTGCGACGAACTGGTTCGGTATTTAGTTTGTAATAATAAAATAATTCTAAAATGGTATTTTCTCATGCAATATAATTTTGGACTGAAAATTTCAACATCTTCGGTAGAAAATTAACCATTTTTGTTGGTTAACGTGTTAATCAAATAAAAGCCTTTTCGGTAATAATTAATATCAAAACTTTGGTTAATGCATCTATAATGTCATAACCATGTATTCATCTATGTTGACATTAAAATGAGTTTATATTATCGAAAAATTCCTATCTTCATTGTTAAATCCAAAATTAACCAACGACTAGCTAAAACATCGTTGACGTTTTTACCAGAGTACAGAGGTCAATAACTTTTTTTTTTAAACATCAATGAAAAAACATGTAAAGATTTGGTCAATAACATTCTTTAGGAAACCAATAAAAATTCATGGGAAAGACACACAATAGTACACACGCAGATATTTGCGTGACAATGAAGCAACGGTATACACTAAAGCAACCTTGTAAACATGTTTATTCAATTTTCACCGACAAGCTCCGACACGACGTCGAGAAAAACGCAATAAAGGAAACGTGTTCAGTAGTATCAGTCAGAACCTAACCAGACGCGACAAGCTCGCTTCTCCCTGTTTACAAATTCCTCGCGAATTCCAGCCGAAAAATACGAAAATTCCTCTCATATCCTCCAATAAAACATCTCTTCGTACTCACAAACGAACACGGCTCTCCACAAAAATAAAAGACTCGCCGATACGCTTTATCCTCCGAAACTTGTGCGCACGTGTGCACCAGCAGGCGAATTCCGCCAGATTTAGGGAAAGGCCCTCGATTTTATCGCCTAAAAATAAAAGCTGCGCACCGCTGAAAAGCCGCATAAACAAGAGGAAATAAAAGGATCGAATCGGCGCGCGGACGTTTCCAGCGCCAAAAAAATCCGGTTCTCACGTCGCGCCCGTTTCCACGCTCTGCGCGAGAGCATTATCTCGCCGCGCATTCTCCATATGCACGTACACACGTCGTGCATCGAAAGGCAATTATCAGCCGGGGTTATAAATAGCGGTGCGGGCCCTTCCCTTTTATTCGTTCGGCTCGATTTTTTCCTCGAGAGAAGCTTTGTGCACTCTTTTCGACTGCCGCGGAATTTTTAAGTTTCGAGTTTGCCGCGAGAGTTGTGATTATGTTATCGGCTTGTTTGCTCTAAGAGTTACTCTGGTTAGCTCTAATTGCTATCGCCAGGAGGGCTGATACATTCTGAACAGCTGTAGAGCTTGTTGCGAGCATCTGTTGGAATCTGCATTAATTGTCCTGGCGATCGGTTAAGGAAACCTGCTGGGGATACGAGACAATAGAGTCTGGTCGACTATGTAGTTTATCAACGTTCATTATTTCGTTATTTACACACTATTAAAAAGTAATCGGCCCTTCATATTCGGATTCTCTCCACGTTTCGGTTAAACAGAGCCATCATCAAACCTATCATCCTTCAGCTCTCGAACTATAATTTTTAGCCCATATCCTATCATCTTCATAATTCTCAGCTCCTCCAACGTTCGTTGCTCCCCAAAAAGCCGCACGTATAGCCAAACGACGAAAAAAAGGGACGATTCACTTCTGAGTCACGGGGAGAATCGAATACGAAATCGCTCGCAGTTTAATGAATTTTAATGCCACACACACGCGCGCACGCAACTGGATTCCTCGAGACTGTGTAAAGCTCGCTGCTTTATAGAGCGAATAATTTGCCGAGATTTTTCGGAATATCGTTGCAGCGGGAGGTTCCTGAACTTTGGAAGACCACGAGAGCGTCATAATCGTGAGTAACAGGTGCGCTGAGTCACTCTTTCGCTCTCTGCTAGACAATGTATAAATAGCTCGTTATTTCACATCGAAATTTCGAGGCGCCTTTGATTATTCTCCTCCTATCCCTGCAACAGTCCCTCGGTCCTTCTTCTTTTTCTTTTTCGCTCGAATCAAGTCGATCGCTCTCAGCTTTGATATAATAAGACTGCTATTCGTTCGTAATCATCGTCTGCATTTTTCATGAGGCCACTTTATGTGGCGAATATACGGAGAAGACCCTACTTTTTTTGCCCAATCGTGGCGAATAATTTTCGTCGCGATTATTGGGACGATAATACAGTGCCGTATAAACACGCCGCGGGTAATTACTCCGAGAAACCTTAAGTGCGTCGCGCGCAAAAGCGAGCGTTTCAAAATTTTAAAATAGAGACAGTGTCGTTCGCGCGTAATGTGAAAATTCCGTAAGAGGTTAATACCCCCTCGAGTTTTCGTAAGCTCGTTAAGATATGCGCGAGCGAGAGGTTAATTTTTCAATCGGGTGATTAAAATATTCTCCACGCCGTCAATGTTAAAGAAGAACACATTGCGAAAGTAATATATAACGGCTGCTCGTCTAAATACTTTTTGAGTTATTTTCCGAATAATTATCTTCGCATGTCCCATCGTGACGCATTAAAGCCCAAAAGTGGCCGGAGAGTTGCGACAGCGGCTTATAATTCAAGTACGAAGGAAAGTGAGATAATATAAAAGCGCTGGGAAGGTCGCCTTGAAAAGTGAAAAGACGCGCGAAAAATCGGCTGCTGTAAGAAGGAAGCGACGAATTCATCTCCGGGAATTTTTGCCGATTTATCGGTCCAATATACTACGCAAGAGGCAACTCTCGGATGAAACTATACATCGGCTGTAAAAGTGAAGCCTCTTCTTTTGTGCGGGGAAAAACAGATGTGATAAATATGGACGATAAACTCGCAGCGGTTATATGCAAAATGTCGAGGAAAAAGTCTTGACCGAGCGGCGAGCGCCGATTTATGATACCTTAAAGGTAGGCTTCATGAAAACGGGAGAGACTGTGCGAAGGTGAAGGAAATATTGTAGAGTAAAGAAAGAGCAGTGCGCGTAAAAGCCCTTCAGAATTGTTTCCCTCGTTTTTTGGAAAAAGAATCGGCAACGACCTGCAGCTCGTCGAGTCTACAAGGTAGCACCTACCATTGAGAAATACAAAATCCCGATGTTTATTTACTACAAGCCTAAATTTTCGTCCCCAGCTTACGCAACGTCGGACCGACTCTAATAGTGATCGGTAAAAGTAAAAACCAATCGGTATCGATACATATCGCCGATCGGACAAGCGCCGCCTGATGGACAGTTATGTACACGGTCACCATTCATTTTCGATCGATTTTGTCCCAAGCGTTTCACCGTTCACTCGCGCCTTTGTGAAACGCTTACACGTTGGGTAATTACGTCGCGGCGCGTAAGAACATGGAATTCTTCAAACCTATCGGTTATACATAAGGCGCGGGCTTTCGACAGCCGGAATTTCGCTCTCCAATGAAAAGCGTTCCATAATCCAAATCGAAATTATAAACGCTGTAAGGATAATTTAGTAAAAAGATGCAATTAAAAAGGACGCGAGCTAAATTTCAAATTACATTCCGCATCAATTCAGCATCTCCAATTACCCGGCAAAAGGAGCACTGCGCGGCGATCTCCGCCTCGCCGCCAACAAATCCCTCGATCCAATCTAAAAATATAGTCCCCCATCCCCCGACACTTGCACCTCTCCCGTACACTAGTAGCCCCGGCGCAACAACGACCGCATCTCTCGCCCGCCCATACTCAAAACGAGCACCAGGAGCGTATGCACACTCGGCTGCTGAAGCATAGAGAAACGCGCGGCGAGGGATAAAGGAGTAAAAGGAAGAAAAAAGCAAGACTGACCTTCGTCGGCCTTGCCGCAGCTCTCCTCGCTCTTTCTCTTTCTCTCTAGGTATATATACGTCCCACAAGGATTTCCCCTTCATTATGTAGCCCCGCTCGCGCGCGTATGGAAGATACATCCGCGCAGAAGCTGTGCGCGTCATTTTTTCCCGATCCTCTCCACACCGGACTGCCTGATTTACGAGGGTCATTATTTCCCGCGACGACAAAAGTCCTCTCTCCGAGCTATTTTCGGAGCGGCGAGAGTTAATTAGTCATAAAGCGTCCCGAATCATTGTAATTTCGCGTGTCTCGGAAAAATCCCCGTATTCGCGTGTAAAATATGCACGCCATACAGTATAAGGAGTAGCTTTTACGCTCCTCTCTCGTTCTTTCCCTCGCGGCTTCTCTTTTAATGGGCCTATACTCCGTTAACCTAGTGCACGGCATTTCGCGCAGACAAGCCCTTTTTTCCGTCTCGGGACTGCGCCGCGTACATTACTATACGGCCAGTAGGCTTTGTTTTCGGGTAATGGATTTTCGGTATTTATGGACTGGGAGAGAAGCTACGGAGGAGATTTTGCGATTTTGCATGTAAGGCTTTGAGACGCGCCGACAAGTTCGTAATTCGCGGCTTTTATTACAGATGTGCGCCGGAGTGGTAAGTTAGTTTAATGAAAATTAAGGGACTGCAGTGTATGCGGGAATGAAGACTCACACTGTAGAGATGCGCAGCTGCAGCGAGACACTCACCTGGAACAAAGAAAAGCGCAAAGTGTGTTACTATCTTCCTTGAAATATGTACAACGTATAAGCTGAAGCAAATTGTAATGTAATGCAAATGAAGGAGAAACTCCACTGTACGAAATAATTGCTTTTAATTGTAAGAATTCCGCCGGAGAAAAACAACATCTCTCGGCCGAAAGAGAGGAATCCTCGTCGCTCTCGTTATCAGCGAGCGTGTAAAAACCCGCTTTTATCAGCCACGGCGATCGGCTGTGTTCTCCTCCCCCCTCCACCGTTTACGATCGAGCACATGATTGATGATAATCGCCCTTACCGTTAATTTTTGCACAGCAGGTTGATTATGCCGTGTACGCACGTCGTCGGCGGATTTTTACGGGACGACTCCGCAGCGCGAGAGACAGTTTCGTAACTCCCGGCGTTTAACGTTTTAATCTGGCCGAATTTTCGGCTCGAGACACTGTTACGCGAAGCGGTAACTCACAATATATGTGACCCGATTCGAACGAATAGAGAACTCGAAATATCGCGGAGGAGGAGGAGGAGTCGTTCTCACGGGCGTAACGAGCTGTAACGATTAGCGACGTTAGGGTATAATAGTCGCTAATTGTAACGATTTACTGCTCGTCGTTAATTTGCTGTAAATTAGAGGCTGATGGATACGTTTTCGCACATCAGATTCCGGCGAAATCTCTACCGACTTCATGTTTATTAATATTGATGAATCAATTACGAATCTGCATAATTGAGGCCCGCGACCAGCTCGACAATAAAAGTGCCTTAAATATAAAACCCAATTATCGCATTACCAGCTGCTCGACTCGCTCCCATCAATATTAATCGTCGATTATTCGCCGACAAAAACAAACCAGTTCTAGTTTGATTTCGTAGGCTCCCGAAAAAGGCAGAACCTGCACATTCTTCTCTATGAAACAACGCGAGAAGGAAACTATGGAAAAAATGGAACCGTAAACCCAGTGTACGAGAGCGACTATAATCGTGATTTAAAAAAAGGAGAACATCGGCAGCAATACACGGATGAATCGCCCGGGGGTCCGATCGGTGCAAAAATGCGCTCGCGCAATACGCGGGACTCCGACTCGCGCCGATCGGTATTTTTGCCGCTCGCGTTTCCGGTTAGTCCGGTTCTTTCTCTCGGCGCTTCTCTCTCTCTCTCTCTCTCTCTCTCTCTCTCTCTCTCTCTCTCTCCTGATGCGAGAGGAGAGTCTGTGCGCGTGTAGGTACACGCGTGCTCGCTATTGCGCGGGCATATCGCGCGGTAATGGGCCGAGCATCCGGAAGAGGAGAAGTGTAGCAGAGTGTGGAGATTGTGTTGTGTAGTGCGCAATGTTTGCGCTCGGGAAGGACGAGTGAGCGAGCGCGTGTTCCGTTGCGTAAACTACATTTGAATTTCCCGCCAAATGTTTGCTTTTCTCGTAGGTTCTCGGTTCTATTCTATTGTAGGTGCACTATCAATTTGAGTCAAGCGCCCTCTAGCGTCTTTTTTGTAACCAGTGTCACGAAACACGCGATCTTGAGCATTAAATACAATACAAACCCTAATCCAAAAACTTCCTTCAATTTCCGGGACTTCCAAGTACGTGCGTCTATGTGTGGCTGGCTCGGCGAACCGATTTCGAATTCCAGAGCTTGGCGCGCGCAATATCGGGCGCGAAATCTCCCTCTACTTTATGCACTCCCGCGCGCGAGCTGCGACGGTAGAACTAACTCCTCTTCTCGTATAATGCGCGCACGTGCGCAGCCCGCAATAATGTGCACTTTTGTCGCCATCTCCGACACTTATGCGTTCGTCCTTTTTTTCTAGGTTAGGTACGTTATTGTCGCGCGTGCGCGAGAGAGATATGAGTGGCGATTGTTCGAGGAAGAGCTTGAGTGTATATTTATCGAGACTATACACTTTAACGGTTGTAAGTAATAGGATTAGTGCAACCGATTTTTCATACCGATTTCTGCGTTGCGAGCATTTGATCCTAGAAATTGGTGCGGCTATTTATAGGGTCGGTTAGACACGCATTGCGTAACGCTGTATCAGAAGTGCGCCCAGAGTAGATTACTACCGGCTTCTCTCGCGAGTGGCTTTAAAAATTGTGTGGTTTCCATGGTTAATGAACGCAACCATTGAACGCTCATAATCGGCGAGTGGACAAAAGTTATTACTTTCGTTTGCGGTATAGTTCTCTGCGGTGACCACTTATGAAAGATACCGTTTTAATAGATTAGTCGGCTGGAATTGCGTTTACATACACGGTTAATATCGTTTTGAAATGGATTGTTGTACTTTGTGCCGATTTTCCTATATGATGTATATAATTTCAAAATAAACAATTTGA
Source organism: Trichomalopsis sarcophagae (assembly GCA_024372645.1). NCBI lineage: Eukaryota > Metazoa > Arthropoda > Insecta > Hymenoptera > Pteromalidae > Trichomalopsis > Trichomalopsis sarcophagae. The sequence goes on from QLSS01000077.1 coordinate 492,605, forward strand.
AAAAAATAGAAGAATAATAGAAAAATAGAAAAAACAATCTTAGAATAGAAATAAAATGTCTGAAAGTAAGGGCTATTTTGGAATAATTTCATCACGACTATACACATACTATCTATCTGGACCAGAGACGTTTGTGCGACTTTAACGACGACGAATAGTTAACAGCTATTATTTTTAAAATAACTGTATCATGTCAACTCACAGAAGACTATTGGATTCGGAAATTTTCTTCGGCGGCAAATTATTCCTCAAACGCGACAGTTTCAGCCATTTGACTTATCTACTGTGCGACAAGAACGTCACCAAGAAGAATTGCGATATCGTCCAAGATACTTAGCCTCGGAAATCTTGTCCCGTAACTTTAAAAGCTGTTGATCAGAGACACAACACCGTTGACTACTATGTGAATGTCGTACCATTCAGTAGCACGAAAGTTGCCATCATATGCTGATGTGGAGCGGTCTAATGCATACGATATCAAAACTATTGTTGATTTTACTACTTGTGAGCTGAGCACTGATTTTGATTTAGTTTTTTTATGATCGGCCCAATTTTATATCTTTGGCTGACTACGCAATTTGCAATGATTTGTTTGAGATTATAAATAAAGAAAACAAATTTTATGAAAAATTCCGAAAGTTTATAATTGATGCTAAGGGTACTTTCATTCATTATTCGGGTGTAGGATTGAATTACAATTTCACTGATAAATATGCAGGGTTTCTTCCAATTATGGCCATCTCGACGGAGTCGGGCCACGTAGTTCTTGAGCAGGTATTCAACGTCACCCAATATGTTCCTGTACGAATTTCTCATAACACTGATGATCGACTGCTTATAATCAAGATTGATTATGGTAAGTAAATAGTCAACTTATTATTAAATTCGTATCCATCGATGACATGTACCACTGACAACTGTTATATAACTTTATTTCACTGTACAGATCAGGGACTAGAATCATTAAGTAGTATGTAGAGGTGATAAGAGAATTTCCAAAGGGCGAAGGTGTTTTTATAGGGATAGCAGATTTTATCAGGATGGTAATCTCAAACTAAACGCGACGATGAAACAAGAAATAGATGCCTCCGTAGTGAGGCTTTACAATCTCGTTGGTGGTGGGTGTCTTATAGCAGTTAGAAGTTACAATGCCCCGAACAACGGTACGGACTTGTATCATGTGTTGAAGGTCAGCGATAAGGGAGAATTCACTGGAACTGTGCGAATCGAGCGATCCCCATCTTGCAAGGAAACTTCGGCTTTGAAGGTGTTCGAAAACGAGAGAAACGAGTACTGCTTGGCTATTGTGTGCAGCTTGAATCCAGGTCTGAGTGGTTCGCGAGAGGAAAAACCGCAGTTCATAGAACTCGTAATCAAATTCTTCACTGATAACGACTTTTCAATCACCAAACCGTTGGCTTGATCGTCTTTGGTCTTGTATTGTGACAGGATATAACTGTACCTATACAACAAACAGTTTCAATCATTTACATCTTTATAGTTCTCCAAATACTTCTAAACCAGTAATCCAGCTGATACCTCTGACCTTTTCATCCGAGGGTCAGAACAAATTTCAATCTCTTCTTACAACGAAGCAAAAATTTCCTCATCGCACACGACCAATCCTCGATATTTTTCCAGTGAACGAAATTCCTATATCCCATCATCAGCTATAAGCAGTAGTAGCCGCAGCATCATGTGAACCACCGCCACCACACTCCCATTCCGCACATCCCATGCAATCCAAGAACAACAGCAGCAGCGGCAGCACCATCACCCACACCGCGGAGTGCAATGCAGCGATCGATTGCCCAGCGCATAAGTTACAAATTGCACCATAAACGTAAAAGCCGCCTCTCGTTTAATCCGCTCTCCTCCTCCGACACTCTCGCGTAACCCCATAACCGCGGCCGTCTCTAACCTACTTCTCGTCCTTGATTTCGCAACACTGCAGCCGAGCTTAGCGCACGACTCGAGCCACATCCCATTTTCCCGACTCTTCGAGAGAAACAATGCATGACGCGAGAGTTTATATGCTAGCTATATTCTCAGCTCATGAGAGAGCCGATTTTTCGGATATTATACCGATTTGTGTATTTACGTATACACACAATGCTTTCTCGGAACGAGAACGACTCGAGAGCGTAATTGCACGTCGAATAATTGTTTTACGCTTTGATGCTAAGTAGTCGTTTATGCAAACTGCGTTTTTCCATTCCCCCGTTTCTTCTCCTCTAATACACGCAGAAGTACTGGAATGCGAGACGAGGCGATTAATGACAAATTTTATTGGGACTGTTATATGCCTACAGTAGCCTACGGTATAATTCAACGTGACCTCAGCAGTCGTATAACAAGGGAAAACGCACCAGCTTACGCTTGTAATCCAACAGTTCGTATATCTCTCTTTCTCTATCCGTAAAATTTATACATCTTCGCTGCCGAGCGAACGAAGCCCTACACCGCAGCGCCGTCTCCCGCACGATAATTCGAAATTATGCAAATAATGTCTCGGTAGCCGCCGGTAGAGCGGTGTATATTTATATGCATCTGGATCACGAGGAAAAATTCCCTCTCTTTCTCCTACCAGAAAAAGGGCGGAATAATTATCGCGTGCGAACAATACTTACGCGCTTTCGCGCTGAGGTGTCGTGACCGCGCGATTTTTTCTCGACGCCGCCGCGCGTTTCGTCGGCCGATGAAAAACTCCTTTCGTATTTTCACCGCTCAATTACGAGAGAGGCAGTAGCGCTCGCGCGAGCGCGAGCCTTTATGTAACTCGAGCGCCGACTGCCGTGTGAGAAAGAGAGAAAGGACGCGAGAGACAGAGAGAGAGAAAGAGTTTCATAACTCGTGTGCGGTTGTGTCTAGCCGTCCAGGGTTACGATACTGCTGCTGCTGATTTTTTGCTTCTTCTTTTCTTTTGCGAATTTCTTCTTTTTTTTCAAGATACTTTTTTTGACACTGTATCTTTGTATAGTGTCGTTGTACGAGCGATGAACCGGTATAACTGTACATGTATAGAGAGGCACGAAGAGAAGAAAATGTCTTACACGGCGTCAATATTCATCAAAGATAACCCGGAGAGTGAGAGTCGCGACTCTCGATTTTTAATAGCCGAGCGAATCTTCTTCTTTTTCTTCCCGGCGAGTCAGGTGTCAGCATCGCAGGATTATACTTTGCGAAATCCTGTCGCCGCGGCGAATTTTATAATGGCGATGAATAAGCGAGTGCGCGATTAATGTGATTAAAATTTCGATCCGCTGATCGGCTTAAATGAGAGAAGTCGAACTTCCCGCAGGATCCTAACGGTATTTCGTACGCGTCACGTCTGGGATTAATCCAATTTTCGTCGTATGCTCATTCTTAGATGGAGAAAATGAAGTTAGTTTTTTTTCAGACTCATTATCGAGATCAAACACTAGATGAGTGGAAAAAAGCAAAACCCGTAGAATCACCTTACAGACGAGCGTGAAATGATGAATTGGTTATGGATTACGATAAAGGCTAATTATTACGGTTCGATTTCACTCGATCTAATAAAGGCTACACTATCCCGTTCCACGAAGTGAGAGGCATAACCGATTTTCCGTTTTTAAAGCGCGTGCGCCATTACATTCCTCTCTGGGCCATCGAATTAGAACTAATTCATCCGACGATAATTTTTTTCCCGAGCGCAAATCTATACCAAAATTGCCGCTTGCATCAGAAAACCGCGCGCGAAAAAAAGTCGACGCCACGACTTTCTTTCCACACTCGTACGCATATATACATGCGCCTACTCTCGATTTCATCAACGTTTCCAGCCGAAGAAAGCGACCGCAAAGCAAACGTCTCCGACAGAGGCAAAAGAAAAAAAATAACAAGTCCCAAAGTCACGCGCACAACGAGCGCGATCGATCGATCGATTGTGCTAGTATATGTGTGTGCGTGTGTGTGTTCGGGTATACGCAGGAGTGCGGATGTGTATCGGCATTTCGTAACGGCGTTCTGGTTATGCTCACCGAGAGAGCAATTCGTGGGATTACTTTTGCGATATAGAAATCGAGCGAACGCCGCGCGAGAGTGACTATTATTGGTAGATTGAGGTCGAGTGTGCGCCGGCGAAATTCTTTTTCTCTCGGGGCTATAGAGGAAAAATCCCGATGGTGCAATGCAGCACAACTACGTGTATGATTCGTCCATATGACTGTGCTCGCGCGAGTGTGAGAGAATTGCGCCGAGCTGTATGGCTTTTGTGCGGAAAAATCGGGCCTTGATTGCTCCGAATGGGTTATCGGTTACGCGAAGATGTGTGTGTGTGTGTAATATTCAACGTATATCGATTTCCAAGGAATCGTTACTCCTCGAGAAAATCGGCTTCCCATTGAGAGATCGGTAAAAAATTGGCGAAAGTCGTCCCGTCTAAAAATAGCCTGGCATATCATCCCCGAAGAATCCGAATAATCGCTGCATCAGCCCAACAACCGCAGAGAACGAAACGGAAAGCCAGCATCGAGTAATCGAGTCCAATCCGATCTTCACCGCAACCACATACCACCAGACGCCTGTATGTTCCGCGAAAGACGCTAGCCAACAACACTGGCTATTCCCCGCGTGATTCAACGTCGCCGCACGTCCACTATACTCGAGATCCCCATCGACGCGTTTATTGCATCGCTTCTTCCCGTCCGCACGCGGATATGCAGCTAAGCGCTGTGTCCCTCTTTCTCTCCAACGGCTCTGACTAATGCCGGGAGGACGCTCGCGCGCGGCGACACGCGATTGTGCAAGGGATTCGCCGCCGCTCGGTCGCAAGGTCTCGGTTATACTACGTGCGCGGAGCACGTAGGGACTGCTGACGAAAGGCCAATCGACGATTTTTTTTTTGCTGACGATCGCGTCGTTGAGCAAGCGAGGAAGCTGGCTTTTTTGCGCGCGATCGATCGCGCGCGTAAGTCATGGCTAACCGATCTCGGAGTGCGTAGAGAAACGAGATCGGCGCGGCTGCGCAATTTGTTTTTAGAAAGCGTAAGCGCGAAATTTGCATCTCTCGGTATAATCCTATCGCAGCCCAGGATCGTTCATTATAACTCAATCAGGCCGAACCGATGGCTTTGTTTACGAGACGACGACGACGAAATACCGATTTCACCGGTGTAGGTACAGAAGTTCCGATTTTCACTTGCGCAGAACATAGAGATAACGAGGCGACGATCCAATTAAAATTGCGAATTCGTAGTCGACGGAGAAATTCGATTTGAATTCGCGCTTTTTCGTCGCTTGTCTACAGGGTCATCTTTTCTCAGACCTATTTTCCCTTCTATGTAGCTATTGGCGGTTCACATGCGCGAACGAGTATCGACGGCGTCGATCGCGATTATCTGCGGCTGTCGTACGAGGCCGTGGAAAAGATTTTTGCTACTGACCTTTTTGCGCGCCTGTGTTACGTGATACACTACTCAGATAATATACCCGAATTTCGAACGCGATCCAGTTCCCGTCTTTATGCAACCCATATACCACTAGTGTACCGAAGAATGATTAAATTAACCGTTGTATGACTTACGTCGATCGACCAGAAGGAGTATCGTCATTATCCTCCATACCGATCATTAATCTCGCGACGAAAGTCAGCATTATGTGACGCGGAAGGAAACGCGATCGCGCATCCGTTCCTGCAAAAAAAATCGCAAGGCCGATTCAATAAGAAATCGACAGCTCATCTTCGTGCGCTGAGCGAAGAGCGATAATGTCCCAATTAGCGCGCGTGCGAAGAGTTTCTTTTTTATCTCTCTCTCTTGCGCGATTTCACTTTGAAAAATATCGAGCGCCGAAAGCGAGAAATAATTAATCCGTCGATTATAATATTTGATTTATACAATCTAATTCGAAGAAATTAATTATTCAAAGTCGGAAAATGTAAAAGAACACGCGGCGCTTATAGTCTGCGTGTAAACTTTCAAATCCCGAGTACAAATATATTCATAAAAATTCAATTAAAAATCCACCCGTTGAGAAACACAAGTCACACAACTCGCAGCGTATCCATCAAAACTCTACGACCCAGTTACCTCTTCCTGCATAATAACATATAAACTCGGACGAGTCTAGCGATGCGGTAGACAAAAACAGGCGCCACAACGGAACGAGAAGACGTCGGAGCACGCGTAGTTAGCGTCATGAAAAGCGGCGTAGAATGCGACGGTTTTTCGCCGTGTGCCTCAGTCCGCACTTTGCGACACTGACCGCCAAGCGGATTTTCTTTTATACTTACGAGCGAACGACAATGTAAATAGAGGAAGCCAGTTGCGTGAGTTCCACTTTTTCTCTCTGAAACGCGCGAGTATCAAATATTAAAAAATTCTTGCTGCATCTCCTGCGGAAAAATTAGTAGGGGAGCCTATCGTAACGGACACTTTCTAAATGAATAAGCGCGCGAAATTCAAAATTCAAATTTTCAACCGATCCTGCACCTTGAGCTCCGGAGATCGACGCTCTGGATACTGCAGTCGCGCGGCGATTGCAGCGCCACCACACGTGTGTGCAGTACGCGAGAGAAGGACGGCGCCGTACACACGGAAAAAGGAGAGTGCGAGTATTATAGTTAGTTACGGCGCACGTATGTGTGCACTGTGCTCGACTTTCTTCGCAGGAACGCGCGACGACGTGCGTGCGATTTATACTTGCGTGCATGCGCGCAGGTTACTCGAGTAGCGAAATGAAATCGGCCGGTGCCGAGTTTTGAAACGCAGCGGCGCGAATTTCAAACCGATTTTTAGAGCGTGTATAGCTCTGGAAAATTTAACCGATCGGATATACTGTCCTTGCGAAATGGTATTTTATATCGATGTGTGTTGAAGAGGAAATCGTGTGACGCTCGAACGTGATCTGCTCCACGCCGCGAGGAATACATTTGTTTTTCTGGGCCAAAGCTGGCGACATTGATTTTCAAAAGTTGCGCCAGTCGTGACGGATATGGAAAGTTTACAGTCGCTATGTTTCTTCCTTATGAAGAAGTATAGAACGTTTTTATTGATACATGGAGAACAAATTATTGCGACTAATTGGTTAAAAGAAGACATCCGTCACTTTAATTCGATCGATTTTTTTCATCAAACCTCTAGCGCTCGGGGCTATATAAAATAATACCACTACCAAAAATCGAGATCATCTAATATGCGCAAGCTAAAAGTTACGTGAGCTACGCGTACTCTAACAAGCGCATCGCGCGCTCGGCTGTACGCATAATGCACCATTCACCGGGCCATTTTTTCCCGAATATTCATAACGAAAAGTGAAAATCTGTAATTATCCGAAGCGAAAAATGGTTCGATCGTTGTCATATTGCTTTGCATAATTAACCCACCGACGACGACGACGACGAGCATTTGCATACACACATCATCTTCGTCTATAGTGCATAAATTCTTCCTCATCACACACACACACACACACACACATACAGAGAGAAATTCGTCTCCTCTTTTCGATCACGAAATCGAGTCGTGAATGAGGAAAGAGCTACGTGTATATAACCCACAGAGAGCCGAGAACGCAATGTGAGAGACAGGGCAGGATAGAGGAGAGTGGCAACGGAGGCCGCCGCCGCGTTTTTTTCCGATCCCGCGCACTCGCGAGCGAGCGAGCGAGCGAGAGAGAGGATCACGCCGAGAGACTTTCCCTTTTGGCTCAGCGCGACTGTGTATGTGTGTACACGCTCGCGAAGTCGGCTCTGTGCGCATACGCGCGTGTCATTACACGGAAAAACGCGCGCGGAACCGATGTCGATATTTTGGAATATCGGTAATCGGCTCGCTCCGATTTTTCGCCCGAATTTCTTATCTAAGACAGGTTTGCGCTGTATACAGATATGATATAGCGTTTAACGAGTTGTCGATACAACCGGCAAATAAATCGGCAGTAAACAGGCAATAATCGAATCGCGGAGCGCAGCTATCCGAGGCTGTCTGCATTATACTTTCCCTTTTAAATCAAGTGCAACTAACCGAGACAGAATCGGAATCTTCGGGCTCTCGAAGAAAGAGAGCATCATCGCCGCAGACAAAGCGAGGAGGGAGCTGAGAAACAAACGAGAATAGGGTATTTAATTTACCGTAAATGAAATCGGCAAACTCGTTACGATGCCCGTATCATACGACTATATGCTGCAGTGTGCCTCGCAACCGCGAGTGTATAATGCGAAGATAGGCCGAGGGATCCGCGTTTTATGATTGCTCGTAAACCGAATATATTTTTCGCTCGTCCGCAAGAAATTACTCGATGATTTAGCGTCGGATGGAAAATCGGTAAAGCGTATCGTCGATTTTTATACCGATATCGAATAGACACAAAGTAGCACATATCCGAGCTTCAATTTCTCGGTCGAAAAAGAATACACCCATACGTGCAGCGCAAGAAGAGGAGAAAACGAGAGAGGGCCACTCCTCGCTGCATTTTCACCACGGGGCGCAAGCGCATAACGACTGCTCCACATTGCACGCGTGCATGCATGCACGTATGGCCTTATCTCGGCGGCGATATCGAAAAATAGGCGAGGTCCCGCTTACTCGCGCGCCGCCGAGGCGAAAGGAAGGTCGTCTCGTACTCCCCCCCCCCCCCTGCTTGCTCTCGCCTGTGATGTATATTATATTGCTGCGATTTTCGGTGAGGTCGACCGGTGTGTCCGTATGGGACGCTTCTTTTTCGCGATCTTACTTTTTCGATAATTTCGTCCGAACTTGTGCAATATCGAGAAATGTGGCTCGTCGGCGATATTGAAAGAGTTTTTTTTCCGGAGGAATGAGAAAGCGAATCGTTATTTGTCCGGAATTTTAACTAATAATAAAATATATTTTAACGAGTGAAATTGCGTCACGGATATCAAATTCCCACGTTCTAGTTCTTTCTCGCGACGACGTCTGCCAATATGCAAAAAGCCTAATTCAATAATGCACAATAAAGAGCTGCGGATACACCTCATCGCATTTCTTTGTGCATCGTTGGGTAATAAGCGTCATAGCACAGAGAGCCGCGGAGAAATTGATCCCGAGCGATAAGCCGTCCGACTACCAGTTTTTCTGGCCTCCATCGTGCGCGCAGATATGTGTTTTTATAACACGTGCATAAAAAAGACCATTTTCGGCGCAAAATATCTGGGCCGAAAATGGGGTTTTTCGAGCGTCACACAAAAAGTAGAGCGAGAGTCCCTGATCACAATACATGTATCAATTAATCCATTTTCGTCCCCTATATAGGTAAAATGAGCCTACAATAATCGGAGAATCGAAAATCGAGCGGATCAAAAATGGTCGTTTTCGACTCTAGAGGCGAAAACGACCATTATCGGTCCGCTCGATTCATTGTTTTTGTTCATCTCCTTACTAAAGCTTTAAATCGTTAAAAACTGTTGAAACAATTTCCAAAAAAATTAAAATTTTCAAAAATTTTCATAATTTTCGGTTTATTATAATTTTGATTTACTAAATTTAAATAAATATATATATATATATATATATATATATATATATATATGCATCTATACACGCACACCGTAGTGGACGACTCGAAAAACTCCATTCTCGATCCACATCATAGGCGACAAGAATGGTCTTCCTTATACACTTATTATAAAAAGCACGGTGAACAACGAGGGGCAAATGTGCTTTTCCAGATGATGTTTGAGCACGAGTGGTAGTCGAGGGCGCCTACGGCTCGTGCTCAAACATCATCCTCGCTTGGAAAAGTCCATTTTCGTCCCTTGTTGTACAATGTACTATTGTTTTTCTTTTACAAGCTAGCCAGTAAAATCTATTAATGCCAGATCGGCGAATTTATCGCTTCAGCGTTGTTCCCATCCCACACCTTGTATACACAGAAGTACAGTATATATAATATTCAAATTCGAGAGAGTTTCCTTGATACAGCTTAGAGACAGGAGAAAAGAAATGTAACAAGTCATCGGAAAGCGAGTCTTTTTCCGCTTGGAAAAATTTAGAGTGTGAGAGACAGATACCGGCGGCGGGATGATGATTCGCGATTGATATAAATGCCCCATTGTCATGATAATGGCTCTTCTTTTTCTCGTGTACTCATATACAAGAGTGTGATTGATAGAGATTTTATGGAGGCGACGAGAGCGCATAAATTTGAATCGAAGTGCGTACAGTGTTTTTCGTGCGCTGCGCGCGAAACGATGATAATTAATTGTGAATAGTAGGCGAGAAAGTGATTCGATCCGAGAGCTGTATTTGCATAAAACAGAGCAGCGGAGAGTATGTTATATATAAAGGAGGAGCTGAGAGCTCGGGACGAATTTCACCTAGTTCACGCTGCAATCGCGCTTTTGTTTTAAAACGACAGAGTCATCCTGATAAATTGGACTGTTAAGGTTTGGGCTGAATTAATTCGAGCTTTTTGGTGGCCCTCTCGAGTGATGGCTTTTGTTTTAGCGCTGCTTGATAAATAATTACTGTTTTTGCTGATTATATGAGGTAGGCTTGAGTTTCGATGTACTTGAATAATTTTGATAGGTTATTGATAGAAAAGAAATTGTCGCAGTGAAATCATAGTAATGCAAATACCTTTACAAATAAAGAAATCCATAACTTTGTGATAGTATAGAAGCGAATCAAGCAGCATTATTAAGCAGTCGGAAACCTGAAATCCAGAAAATTGTTCAAAAATAACCACACAGTTCTGCGAAATAGACCAGCTAAACCACTCGTGCAAGATCGGAAAAAAAATCAGCACAACCCCGAGGGTAGCGAACCCACGTCACTGTCGCACACACGTCAGCGATGACGACGTCGCTTTTCGTGCAGATATCCACTCACACACACACATTCGCTCCCAGAATTTCCCTGAAACCGCTGGCTTTCACTTCGCTAAGAATGCGAAGGCTGTTTGTTGCTGCACACGGCTACACCTTCACGCTGCACTATATATGTATATATACATATACCAGCTCTTTAATTTTCGCTGCTACCGCTTGAATGATCAAAGTGTATACGCGGCCGAATTCGATCATCGATATAATATACTCGTTAATTAAGAATAGGAGAAAAATTGCAGCTCATTGTGTCTTATGTGCAGGGACCTCTCTCGGGAGAGACGAAACGACGCCGGCTCTAACGAGACAAATTGAGGCGGTCGCGCGAGGGGAAAAGGCTTCTCCTAAAATTGATAAGATAGCATCGACGACGTTACTTTATTCGCTTCGCCGCGAGTAATTACGCCGCTTGCGTAACGTGTAAATATACTTACTCGAAACAGCTGTTTTCTTTCGTTGCATAATTAGACGGCTGTGTTTACACACACACACACACACAAACACACATATGCTAACTCGCGCATTTCTGGCTATTATTCTTTTTTCGCCGCGGATTTTTCGTATATCCCCTAATTGGCATATGAATATTTCGCAATGAAATTTCTCTCGACGCTCTCGGCTCTCTAACGATTCTTTTCTCACGATCTCGACCCAAGCGCACCTAATTAGACGGACATACATCACGTCCGACCGGACACACAGCGTTGAGGTCGATCGTTGAACTCACGACAGTCGAAGCTTCGCGCGATAGAGTTAATAATCAAACACTGCAGCAGTAGCGGTCGATTGATTAGACGAGTATAAATCGCGATGTGATTAGAAAGTCGTGGGGTGTGTGAGGGGTTACGCATGCTGAAAAGCTACTTGGGAAGTTCCCACAGGCTTTTTTCGGGGCGAGGGATATTGAGCAACGCCCACGGAGAGGATTTATCGAATTTTTGAGTTCGCGAGGTGCGTAAATCTTTGCGGCTAATAGATATTGTCCGTAAAGGCTGAATTGCACAGGTCGATAAACATCTTTACTACTGCTGATGCTGCTCTGCTGGTATACTATATAGATGAGTTTTTCATCGGTCGTAAAAATAACGTACTCGTTTCCAATTGAATACGAAATAAACGCGAGAGAGTTAATAAACGCGTGTATCTTCGTATCGTCGAATTTTTAAAACTAATAACGCAAGCGTTTTGAGTTATGACTCACTGATGGTTTTGTAATTATGTAATGTCCATATAAGCGGTCTCCGGTTGAAAAAGAGGTAATGAGTGGGTCGGCTCATCTGCTAAACAAATTTTGTTAATTTGAAATTGCCGTGCATCGCGTGTAAAAAAATATTAGTGAACGCACTCGATTGGTACTTTCTAATATCCCACACATCGCAAGTGTCAAGTGTCACGATATAAACCCATCTGATTGACCGTCTTCATCTACTTCGGAATTATTTTTCCTTCAATCATGCCCAACGAAAAAAAAATTCAGCTTGATAAGCTACAATCTCAGCCGAAGGCCGTGCGGCATTCACTCTCGTCGGCGAGTTGAACGCCAGCAGCGTAGGTGCGCTCGGAATCCCTACTCCCTCCCCGTATAGTGTCTTTCGCTGCGAAAAGGCCTATTACGATCGGCGATACGTCGCGGTGGCGGCGGCATTGTGTCTACGCGCCACCCACGAATTTCCCTCCTTTCTCCGCTGCCGCCACGAGATTTGCGCAACGTGACGCGCGAAAAAGGCGCGACGACGACGAGCGACGAAGAAAATTCTTGTATATGGACAATTGCGATGAGCGGTGTGGTGATGAGTAAAGCTGCTTGGTAGCTTTGGATTTTCGGGAAGCTATGCTGGTCAAATTTTAACGAGAAGTTGGCCAATTTATAGTTAAGGTTTCTTTCAGGTTCTGATATAAATATCCGATAAGATTTTTGTGCATCGAATTCGCTTCATTTTTTGCATAATTATTATTGATGTGATGCTGACCATAAATTAGCTAGATCATGGTTAGTGTTTTTTAAAAGGTTTACTAACGATAAATTGGCTAACTTATGGTCAAGATTCCACCGTAAATTGTTTCGTAAGTTGTGATGCAAATTTGAAAAAAAATTGTACAAAAACTTGGTTCATCATCGATGTCATCGATCACATCTACTGAAACACGCGAGAGACACTTTAATGCATAAATTATTTCATACGCGTGTATAGTCAGGAAGTAGAAAAAAATTATTACTCAATACGTTATCTCTAGTCATGAATAAATACGCCGAAGTCGATAACTGCGAACTAGGCTACTTTTCATCCATCGCAGTTTTACAGGATAAAATTCGAGACGCGCGCTAGCGAACATTCAAAACTCGTTAAACTATTGCTCGTGAAAGTTATATTCCAAGCCGTAACTTGGAACAATCCTTTACGCAACGGATTTCTTCAATCAAAATCGCCGCCAGGAAATTTCGAACCGATATATTCGAAAAATTCACGTGGTCCTCCCGCCCAAGCCCAAAGAAGCGATTACGAGCCCTAATTAAAATGGGATTAAAATAATCAATTAAGGCGCGTAATTCGAGAGAATCCGGATTTTTACAGTGTAAGGAATCGCCTCTAATAACCTCACACGAATTTCGCAACTGTTCGTAAAATCTTACGCAACCGAGAGAGAGACGCGAAATCCTCTCGCTCGGATCGCGCGGAAAATCGATCGGGGAACAGGTTTGCCGATTTCGACATCTTTTTCATTTTTCCGCGGGCATTTTTCAGCTTAAAAATCTCCCCCCGAGAAAGTCGTCTGCGCCGACTAGGCGAAAAAAAGAGGAGAAGAGAGAGAGAGAGAGAGATAAAACTGGTTTAGAGCATTATTTCCATATTAATGGATATAACCCAGTAGTTTTGGTCTCCGCGTAAAAGGAGCCAGAGATGTGGGATTCTTTCTTCCTGATACGGAGAATAACTGTACATTTTCTGTCCGTGGATCATTTTTGCCGACTCTCCGACACGCTCTCTTGCGTGCTGCGCGGCGGAGCTAGGGACAAAAAATTAAACAGCCGACTTATATTTCAAATAATTTATCGACGTATTATACATATTTTTTTGCAAATCAACGCACACGCAATCCTCGGATTAATCCACAAGGATAAAAAAAAAGAAAAATTTCTACATAAATCCGAGTCCAGCTGATTAACCGAGTAACCCACAGAGGAATGCGCAGATCCTCTCTGATTGTAGCCGTGTGTATCCCCCTCCTTTTTCTCCATACGCTTGAACTCGTCCCGCCGCGTGTATTTACACGCGTACCCGGCGTGTAGTCGCCTTTCTCTCGATCGATCTCTCGTCAAAGCTTTTTTCGCGCGATGCAGTGTAAGCGGCCGACTCGGTAATATAGGAGTTATGTACGCTGTCTAGTCGTCCTATCAGCCTGTGAACACCGACTATCTTTCGTGCGATATCAAAAATTAACTTTTTTGTCGTTGCTTTTGACAAAAAAAAAAAAATTTTAAAAAATTGGCGCTAGCAATCCCCCCGAGTGAGAGGGACACGCGGTGGGCGTGAAATCAGCGGGCATTCAAGATTCCACTTATCATCCTCGTAGCCTCTCGCGCCTAGATAAAGGGCCCTCGCCGACGCGTCCGAAGCTATTGAACATAATGAAGGTACACAGTCCGATGCGGTTGCGCGAAATATTAACTCGCGCCGCAAGTTGAGCTCCTATAATGTGTATGCTAACGCACAAGTGAAAAATTTCATGCCGCAAGCTGATCCAGTACAGTCCGATCAGCTGCGCGAACGAGAGTCTAACCCTCGAGGTATAGGCTCAGCAGAACTGCTCGTCGTATTTCCCTACTATCCATACAGCTATATGTGTTTTTGACTAAGGTGTATTGTGGGGAGGAAATAAATGCGTTATACACGCGAGGCTAATACGCGGCATAATGAAGCGCGGCCGACACTTGCGTCACGTGATTCGTCATGCGAATGAAGAGACAGACGCGTGAGAGAAAAATAAGTAGTTAAGGCTTGTTGGTTTTACACGTTTTTATGGGAGAGCTTGCAGTTGTAGGTATAGAACTTTGTGCTTTTTTGCGCGTTTGCTTCTAGTTTGTTTTTATTGTTGATACTGTAGAATTCAGTTGAAGTTTTGTACCCGAATGGAAAAATTTTCGAACGATTTGCTTTGGCAACAAAACACATTTTTACCTTCAAGTATAGGATTTTTATTTAAAATATTTAGTAAATAAACGTATTAAAATTTTGTATTGCATAAATCAAAAGCCAAATGTACACACTGCATCCTCGTCGTTGTTCTCGGTTCACCACCACGCTGTATTCCGCAATTAAAAGAGCCCGTCTCGAAAATCCCGCTACAAAAGAAAATCCTTTAAAAATCGACACTCGAGCAATTCTCGCGATACCGATGCACCACACCGAGCCGTCGCTAATGAAAAAAGAAGAAAAACCTCCCGCAACACTCTTCTCTTCTCAGCGCGCGCATCTGCTTGCGCCCAACGCCCGGAGAATTCAATTAAAAACGAAGAACGCGAATCCGACAGGCGCGCCAAACTCCTCTCTCTCTCTCTCTCTCTCCTCCTCCTCCATAGCGTACCTCCCCAGAGAGTAAATACCGCGAGAGTTATACGGTCACGGCGGCTCGCATTGTGCAAGACTCTTCTCTCTCTCTCTCTCTCTCTCTCTCTCTCTCTCTCTCTCTCTCTCTCAACAAAAAGATACGGCGAGCCTACGCGCGGCTAAAAATTCGTACGCCAGCTGTCATGGCGAAAAATTTTCGTTGTCGCGTGCAGAGAGAGAGAGAATGATTTATTCGAAGCGTCATGCAGCGGAGGAGGAGCGGAAAAATCGATTGAGATGCAATTTGCTGTGCCTTGGATGCGTGTATGTGTGTGACATGGACGAAGGGATCGATGGCTTGATTTTTCCGTAAGCGATGATGAACGCGCTCACGAGCGCTGGCGGCGATTAACGGCCGGTTGACCAAGGTAGAAAGTGAAATTCGTTGCCCGAACTCCAAAATTTTAGAAAGTGAGAACGCGACGTTCGACAGGTACTCTTGCTTCTTCTTTTTCGAGAGGAAAAAACTCGAGGACAGTCGACTCGTCTCCTATTCTCTCCGAATGAATCAGACGATAAATCCAGCTTAATTGTCATGGCCAGCGTCGTAAAGTTTACTTCTCTCTAAGTGAAATGAAGTCGCGAAACGCATCGGGAGCTTATGTTTATTTCATCCCGCGCACGACCGACCCGATCCAGGGGTTCTCCAGTTCGTACACATCCTGCACTCGATATTATCCTCAGCCTCGTGTCTCTCTCTCTCTTCCGAACTTTCTCGACGTAAGAGTTTCATAACGATCGATCGGCGAAGAAGAAGAAAAAAAACCGATCAGCAAGTCGCGCGCACTTCCCCCGGAACTTTCCCCGCGAAAAAAATATAGATATACACGCGGCTGACATGGTAATAAATCGACGCACCTGTCGCTCCTTCGTTGTATTCTCTGCCGTCCCAAAAAGCAGCAGCAGCGGCGGCGACAGCGTAGTGTACACGAGAGGCAGGTACAATATGTATCACGAACTGCACAAAATATACATCTACAACAACTCAACAGGCCTCAACACAACTGGTCCATAACGGCGGCTTCCTCACTGTCATCTGACTCTGGCACTCGTCGACGCACCGACGATTATCACCGATTTTCTTCAGCGATATCACTCGTATACGAGAGACAATCCGAACTTCACAGTGTACGTGTGTGCGTGTCTGCGTATCCCAGTCAAGAGCGAACAAAACAAAAAAAATCGACAAGCGATCGGTACACGAGCAGCAACTCGAGCGCGCGGCGAAAGAGAGTAAGAGTGAAAGAGGAGGAAGAAGAAGAAGACGGGAGCTATACGGTCGGGCAGCTCCGCGGCTCGCTGCGGCTGGAGGCGAACTGAGGAGTCGAAATCGAGTCGCTGCTTCGGCTCAGGAGACACACCGAGAAAGAGAGAGAGAGAGAGAGAGAGAGAGAGAGAGAGAGAGAGAGAGAGTGTACGTATGTGTGCGTCGAGTGGAAGGGAGAGAGAGTTGGAGAACAGCCTTGTAACTCTCTCGCGCAGCGTTCGCCAAGATGGTGAACGTGAGTGCACACGAACTCGCTGGCGCATGCGCGTTAC
Source organism: Trichomalopsis sarcophagae (assembly GCA_024372645.1). Taxonomy (NCBI): domain Eukaryota; kingdom Metazoa; phylum Arthropoda; class Insecta; order Hymenoptera; family Pteromalidae; genus Trichomalopsis; species Trichomalopsis sarcophagae. The sequence goes on from QLSS01000077.1 coordinate 509,561, forward strand.
CGGCTGCGCGGGTGACTGGGAGTAGGATAATGATGTATGGGACATCAGTGTTTTTGGGGGTCGATTGCCGATTTTTTTTTAAGGACGAAGTCAACCGCGCGAAAGGATTGACGTCAGTGCGAGCGATTTGATAATTTTAAGGTCGAGTGCACTTGTTGTAGTTCGTGTACAGTAATGAGAAGTAGAAAAAAGAAGTGTTAGTAAGACGCGGCGGGCTCATCCAGGGTCCGAATAAGTATGACGTATCGAGTGCAAAGTAGCTAAATACGGCATAAATCAAGCGCCGGCCTTAATTGCGAACGATCAAAAAGTCTCCTCCGGCTTATTATGTCAGGCACGCATGAAATATACTCTCCACGTAATTGAGGGCGAAAAAAAATGATAACGCGCCCAAACAAAAGCACAGAGTCGTCTGCTCCCTCGAATGTAAGCTGAGGAGGAGGAGAAGCTGCGAAAAAAGGAACTAGAAAGTGTATAAAAGCAAACGAAAGAGAGACGGCATCCGATCGAAGATAGAGAAGAGAGAGAGAGAGAGAGAGAGAGAGAGAGAGAGAGAAAGAGAGAGAGAGAGAAGGAAAAAGGATCAAGAGGCCGAAGGAGGAGAGGAATCGAGAAGCAAAGAGAGGACGCAGCGGCGGCGGCACACGAGGAGATCGAGAGTTGGCAAAGAGAGAAAAACGAGGAGGTGGACCGGCCACTGACACTGCGCAGCTAGCCGACCCTCGGGAACTCGTGCGTTTCGGCAGCTCGACTCTCTCCGACGCACGTTTGGCTCTAGTAACGGATATAGGCGAGAAATTTTCGCTCAAATCGAAGATCGTAAAAATCGAGGCTTTCGAGGAAGAAAAAACCTCAGCGCAATTCAGGCTCACTAATTGAGTGTCCACCGAGCCGATATACTCTGATGCCTCGAAAATAGCCGGTTGCGCATCGCTCTCGCCTGTAATAAAATCGGCCGAGGTTAATGCCGCCATCGCCGGATTTGCATTATGCAATCCACGTCAAAAGTCGCTTTATCAAAGCGCTGATGGAGAGGAAGAAAGAAGGAGGAGTATAATTTACCGGTGAACCGTGTCGGGGTGGTCTCGAGTGGCGGTTTCCTGGATTTCCTTCAGGATTTTCGATTCGCTCGGTTTGGAATTCCTCGGAGGAGGTTCCGAGAGTGAGTGATGTGTTTTATATAGTTGAGAGAAAAGTTGGATGCTTGAAATCGCATTGTGATTGTAAAATTAGCTGGGAAATCGTTATTTAAGGTGGAGCTCTGGTGTTTTTTTTTGGAAAACTTTTTTATTCTACCGATTTTTACCGAGCAGAGCATGATAAAAATTTTTAGCACTTTAGAGTGTAAAATGTCACCAACCTGTATTAATTTTTAATGAAGATAAGCGAATTGGAATAAAAAAAATGGCAATAACGAATTGAACGTTTTAAATGCTTAGAAACTTATGGAATCGATCGACAGCGAAAAGTAAAAAATCGGTTTCTTTGTCATCCGGAATAAGGTAGTTAAATTCGAATCTGAAAATATATTATGATTCAAACGAACATACATAATTGCTATCAGGCATTAGTTGAATAATTGCTACGAGGATAACAAGATGATTAGACTCTGTAATTGTTTGTTTTCTAATACACCGACCATCAATAGCCTTGTATATAATAAAATAATTAATCCTCCACCACCTTATAATTAACAATTCCATTCTCCGTTGCACGCAAACCCGCTCAGCTCACCACAATTGATTCAAGAACATCATCATCTTCCACCAAATATATCACACCAACATATCCAACAGCCTCGTAATATCAACGCGTTCGAAGACACCGAACAAAATTGAATAACTTCGTTCATTCCCAGACTATAGATCCGCATAGCCTCACGCGCATCGCGGATCGCAGAGGCTCATCTAAATAAACAGTTGATCTCATAAAACAGAATTTCGCTATTCTCCTCGCGTACACGTATAGAGCGAAGAATCTATGCATCATGCGCGGCGCATATAGAAAGACGAGCTCGCTGCTGCATCTCCGCGGCGGAAAAATAAGACCGTCACCTTTCCCCGCTCTCGAGCTCTCGCGTAATACCCTTCCCTCCCACCACCCCTTTCGCATTCGCTAGCCGTGTAGCCGCGTGCAACAAGCATTTCGACTGCGAACGCTGTATATATAGCTGCGATCAAGTTTGATCTACTGCGGGAGTGATTTTGAGAACGTTCATTTACGCTTCTTCGATTAATCTCCTGAAATTTCGTCATTCCGCGCGTTTTCTTTATCCGCAAAGATATTTTCGAAAAGCAGTATACAAACTGTACTCGATACCCGATCAAAATAGCGAAACCCACACAAGTACTATGAAAAAGAAAAAAAAAAGAAAGAAAACGTTCGAACAAAGCTCACCGACGTGGAAACAGCCGCAGTGCGCTAAGAGAGCGGGTGCGCGCGCGAATATAAAGGAGGCTCGCGTATGCCAATTATTTAGTGCGCCGGGACGCGTCCTTTCACTATCTTATGCACCGGCCTCCTTGCACCCCTCCACCTCGTCTTTACGGATCGCGAGCGCAACAACGCGTACAGCTATAGGCATATATACCTGTATATACGTGTGGGTATATATTCATGTAGGTGCACGGGAGTAGCGCATCATCGATTGCGAGCGGGTTTCTGATATAAGCGCCGTGTGTGCGCAGGAGGAGAAGGGGATGGCTTATGGAAAATTATTGCTCGGTGATCGTTCCTCGAGCCGTGTGCTTTAGTTTCATATCGAATGCATGCTCGGCTTCGTTACGCGATATTTTCTGGTTTGGATTTTTTTTTTTTTTTTTGGTTGCAAATGCATAAATAGCAAGTTTTATACCAGAGTTAGTTCACGAATTTATGTATAGTATGCGAATTCGACTGAAACGATAATAAAAAGAGTAATTCTTACAATCACGCCCGACCGAATCATCACAAAACTGCGACGACAATCCATTAGTCATGTCGCGTCTCATCTCCATTACGCTCAACGCCTTGATTCTCGTTCTTTGCCCCCCCCCCCCCCCCCCCCCCCCCCCCC
>QLSS01000077.1:512715-530689 GCA_024372645.1 Trichomalopsis sarcophagae
CTCGGAGCTTATTTCCGACCTGCGCTCGGCCCAATTTCCGAAAGAACATCGCGTCTAGCTTCTTTTTTCTCAGTCTTGAGCTTGACACGCTTTTGGAATATTTATGAACTCGGCGCGCGAGTGACGTTTCCCGCCTTTTTTCTTTTTTGGATATCGACCATGTTTTCGAATGTAGAATTAAAAAATATTTTTCTGTGCTTTTCGAAAAGTATACAACTTTTTCAAATCAAGGCTTTTTTCGAAAGTCATCCTTTAATTCATTTTGTTGATTACAGGAAATAATATCAATGGAACGATAATTTAGTTCGCAGGATAGGACACGTGTCCGACTAAAAAAATCATTCTATCTGCCAGACAAAGCCCTCTCCCGGTTCCGAACTGAAATCAATCATCCGATCTCCTCACCGCGTGGAACACGATGATTTACACACAAAACCGCAACGCTGCGGTACACCCGCATAGAGAGACGACATCGTCGCGCCGTGTAATTTTCCCGCGTTTTTTTTTTCATTCCGCAACACACCGTACTACCTCGATCAACGTGTGGAGAGTGCAACTTCGAGATCGACCGAATTCCTTTGCTTTCGACAGAAACCAGAGGCTGACCCATGGCTCTCTGGCCATTGTTTCGACAGAGCTTATGGCTGAAAGATGGATGGGTTCGTCGACGTTATTACGGCAATGCAACGTGTCGAAAATTCTTTTTCAGCTTTTTACGGCTATACGAGCTTTCGATTAATACATCGAGAGCGTTGAAATTCATTCAAACGCGCGTCTTGAAATTCTAATTTAATTCTCTCGCACCTACATACCCTCGATCTAGCATAACGAGTCCCTCTCTCTCTCTCTCTCTCTCTCTCTCTCTCTCTCTCAGACACCGAAACATTGCAAAATGCCCGTCCGAAAATAGCCAAGCGCAATAAATAAACCAGTCCCCTCCGCTTCCAAAGCCTCACCTAATATAGCTCGACTTCCGCATGAGCATATCCCGTAAGCCTGTCGGTACATACCCGACAATCGTCGAACGACAAAAGAAGCTCTCGGGGAAAAAAGCTCGTATACGCGCCGCGTACTCCGTTCCAGCGTCTGCGTGTAGTAGTGACCAGGAGAGCACACACCTATATATTTATAGCCGGGCCACGAATATACTGGCCCTCGGCCAACGGTCTGCGCGGCTACTGCGAGAGGAGCGACCGAAATCTTCGCTCAGTACAACGGCGGCAACGAGCTCGCGAGCACTGTAGTCTGGAGAACGATGGAGATCGTGATCTACAGGCGCGAGTGGTGGTGCCGCAGGGACGTCGACTCGATATAACCCGCCGAGTGCCTTAATTTTTTTTTCGCAATTAAAATCATCATAGTTGAGGTGCAACCAAAAAAAAAATTAATCGAATCGGCGAAGATATAGAGACAATTGTACGGAGAGAACTGCCCGGCAGCTCACGGGATAAATTTAATCCAAGCGGTGTCGATCGGACTGGCTCTGCATTTGGGTTAGCGTCCGATCTGAGAGAGACGAAGAGAAAAAGTGATTGCGTAAGACTCGCGCGCCGTTTTCCGCCGGGAAATCGGGTCGAGGTAGTGCCTCGGTCTTCTGAGAAATGGAGGTGTAGTGTTGTACATACGTACGTGTGTGTTAGTACAGTGATGTTGTAGTGCCTACGGTGTAATAGTGACGTATGCTCGACTGAGTCGAGGTATGGAGGGTTGTCTTGTCGTGCAGGGGAGAGGCTTTGCGAAAGGACTGGACTGATGAAGAAGATGCATCACTTGTATCCGACCTCCACGGGGGACCCTTTGTGTCCCCTGGGATTCCATCCGCAGGTGCGGTGGCCCACGAGGTGCAAGAGGTGCTTTAGGTGAGCCGATTTTTCATTGTTGTTCGATGGTCAACGTTTCGCGTGAAGTTAAAAGAACCGCTTCGTTTGGAACCTATTCTCGGTGTGTACATGAAAAGCGCCGCCGAAGGTCCGAACCGTAAAGTATAAATAATACGCCGAAATTTACGGACTACAACAAAAGCTCACTGGCAGACTCCGGCTTTGAAGCGTCGCTTTTTAGGGCTCGTTATAACAACTCGCGACCAATTAGTGTCTATGCGAAACACTTTTATTCTCAAAATATCCCATTAAAAATCTCCACCGCGAGCTTTTTATAGAAACAATCAAAAGGTTGTGAGCATAAGCTGTATGTAAAGCATGCCATCGGGGCACTCGCGACATGTGTTTTGAAATATTTACGCCGCGCGTGCCAATCGTTACGTAAGCGTTGTGTTCGTTCGAAGGAAATACTCGAGCCTAAAAGGCCTAACGCTGAATTTGATTCACGAGCGATTTTTGATTAAAATAGATATGGAAATATCAACGTTACATCGTATTATTCAATGAGAAAATTTAATTGCGCGATAATAGCTTTTATTTGCCTCCGTTCGTATTATCTTTGAAAATCGCTCTATATAGAAGAAGAGAATATCTCGGAAAGACAATTTTGGCTTCGCAGGAAAGCAAACAGATTCGACGCTACTTAGCTAAGTGACGTCTTTCGCTTACTTTCATCCGCTCTGGTGCAGCAGGAAGTTGTCGGTGACATTGCGCGAATTTTATTTTTCGCGTCGACGCATATAGCTCTGCATTAGGTTCACTAAACGCGTGTAAAATAGCGAGTTTCAGAGGATAGAAATAAGACTCGGTATGTTCTTTTGTTCAGGAGCCACTTCCTCGACCCCTCCACTATTTATTTTCTCGGCTCGAATAGATACTTTAGGGTAAACGTTTGCTTAACATTCCTTGGCCGATTTCATCCACGACTGTGGCTTATTTATACTTTACGATCGGTACTAGTTCCTGGAGCTAAAATTGAACGAGTCAGCCCTGAAAGAGGCTTATCAAATCGAAGACCGCGCTCGATTACGAAATTTTTATTCGCCCGATCGAAAAGCTCGCGTGCGTCTGACCACACTCGTTTTATATCTACTTCGAGTTCGCTATACATCGCTCTTTAATCGGCCCTATTGTAGATAAACCCTCCTCTTATCGTCCAACCGTAGCTGCAGCCGTGTAAAAATCTTCGAGTCTATATTTACAATCCTCCGCGCGAATTAAGACGATAGATACAGCTCGGAGCCGATAACCGGCTGGAGCTTGGAAGTCAGTCGCGTGAATGAAGCGATTGGGAAGTATAGTCGCGCCCACGCGCGAGCCCACGTGCGTAAGTATACTGCCGACTATTTTCGGCGCGGCCGTATACGCGCGAAGAAAGAGGGGGTCGCCGAGATAACAGGGCTCTCGAGGTGGGAAAAACAGCGCGCAGCTCGATTATTATTCGGAGGAAAAGAAGTGGCGCAAGTTCAAGGTCGGAGTCGCGTTGCTGTGTGTTATTGGGATTTCGACAGATTTCAAAAGTTCTTTTTTCGCTTACGGCGCTTGCTCGGTTCTCTGGGATTGAAATTTGAAAATTGCAGAGATTACAAAGATCACAAGGATCATGGAGGAAAGAAGACCACGAAGGACACCACGGCTTCGTCCCCAAGTCTCTCGATATGGGAACCGACGAACGGGCGGTAATGATATTTGCAATTACGGTGCATTTGATGATAGAAAACTGTAAACATCACTGAGTTCGATCAACCACATAGCAGATCATCGGTCGACAACGGCGAGAACAAGCGCAGCTGGGCGTCGACCTCGAACCTGGCCAAGGATGACCCCACGTCAACCTCCAACAGCTTTTACAAGGCCGAAAGCTCGAGCGGCTGGAGCTCGGCCATGGACCTGAGCAGCGTCAGCCTCAGCGACCTACGGGCCTCCAGTGCCGAGCCCACGTCCACCAGCGTTACCGTCAAGCCGCCCAGACCGAAGACCTACGCCGGATCAACCTCGGACAGCTTCAACTTCAGGAGGTACTCCGTTGACGAGAGCATCACCGACCGTGAGAAGATCGCGATGAATCATTCGACCAGCAGCACGACGACGAGTCAACCACCCCAGCACAAGCTGCAGATAAAGGGGGTCATCGACAAGTCAAACGGGACCACTTCCGACAACGACGCTGAGTTTATCATTCAGGTAAAGGAGTCGTGGAGGTGGAGGGGCTGTTGATGTTGATGTATTACTATATGGTCATCGTTATTGTGTTGGTGATATACATTGCGACTTATTTTTTGATAATTTTTTCGTGTATACAGTCAGTTTGTGTGCCAGTTGTAGCTTTGTCCTTGGAGATTTTATTTATATATTGTATCTGTACACTGATTGCTATTGCGATGGCTGAACATCGTAGTTGACTAATTCAATGTTGAATCTCGATCGAATATTACTATTCCATTGGTCATTTCATAAGTGTAAAACGTATACTGATTCTGCTTGGATCACAAATTATTTCTATGACATATTATATACGAAACTAATGGTTATACGTTTCGTCAACACATTTCAACGCACCTCGAAAACTCACGACCAAATCACTTTTTCCTGATATTTTTAATTTTTAATACTATAGACATGTTTTTGAATACGATATTTTACATACATGTGCCAGACGAAAATAAGTTGCAATTGTACACGAAGCCGAGGAATCTTTATATATCTTTTCTACATATCTTTTTTTCTCTATATTGTCCTGTGTATTAACCTTATTAATATTTTCTATTTTCCTGTCGTCATTCACATTATAATCGACAATGAAGGTAAGGAAATCGCGAATCATCGAGCGAAACGGAGCGAAAACCGACTCTTCCGAAAAAGAAAAGGCTGGAAAGGCCGAAAAAGTAATTTTGACTTTCTGTCTGCAACTAAAGATTCACCTTTTTCTATTAAAGAGGATGTTCCCGTCACATCTGTGATACCACCAAACAAGCCGAAAGTTACACAATATTCAACGAACACAAATCGAATTTTAGAGGAAATTTGTTCGGTGGTACGATTCCCCAGTAGAGTAGCACACCAACCAGTAGTTAAAACCGCGTCACATCCAACTAGGACGAGTGCATGTGACGAGCTAGTCCCAGCAAGTGATTGCAACATCCTCTTGGGCTCGGGCCGCGAAGCCAGAAATTAACCTGTCGATTCGATTGTAGCAAGAGGTCGAGAAACTCAGGACGCAACTGAGCGACATGAGAGCCAGGTGCGAAAGGGTCGAGAAGGAGAAGGCCGACATCCTGCTTAGGCGGATCGGCACCATAGACTCGTCGAAGCCCAGCACCGACGTGCTGAAGCTTCAGAAGACCGTCAAGGACCTGCAGGTCAAGAACGACGGTATGAAATTTAAGTTAAATTTAAAAAATAAAAGAAAGCACACGATAAAGACGTCGAGATCATTGAAACGTCCCTCATAAAAGCAACCCATAATTCAGGCCAAAAATACTCCATAAATCCCTTAACTTACAACATTCCCGCAAAAAATGTCTCTGGAAACAAAAGCCGTCGCGGCCCGCACAACAATTAGCCCAGTTCAATAGCCAATGATTTAACCCGCCTTAAATCTGTCCTCTGTCCACCAACAACAACGACAACAACAGCCCTGACGGAGGAGCGCTCGAGTCTGGCCACGAAGATAAAGAACCTGGAGAAAGAGCTGAACCTGAAGACCCACAAGAGCGAACGCGAGCGCGCCAACGAGGAGCTGCGCTCGAAGCTCAAGGCCGCGGAGACTCTTTGCGAGAGTCTGATGGACGAGAACGAGGACATGAAGAAAGAGATCCGCGAACTCGAGGAGGAGATATATGAGATGCAGGACAACTTCAGGTAAGAGGGAGGGTCGAGAGGTCGATTATAGAAGTCAGTCGCGCGGGACGGCTTTAGTGTAGATGAGCTTCGAGAATTTATCGCGGCGATTATCTAATCCGCTTGAGTTATAATCATTGGCTTTCGGTGAGCGCGCAGGCGCAGCAATTGTGTCTATGTATTATAGTAGGCTACCGAAAGGCGATAAAGTGACCTGTTTTCGAATGAATTTTCAGAGAGGAACAGGCCGACGAGTACACGACGATACGGAAGAATCTGGAGCAGTCCAACAAGAACTGTCGGATATTGTCTTTCAAGCTGAGGAAAATCGAGCGTAAGGCCGAGCAACTCGAAGCCGACAAGACGGACCTCGAAAAGAAATACGAACAGGTGATTACATAATATCGATACATTTACGAGTAAAATTAAAGAAACGACGACTTTGAATCGAAAATCCATTTCCGTCAGATCAAAAGGATAGAGGACATCCTGAAGAAAGTCGGAACGGAGTACAAGAATCGCTCGTCCCAGAAGAAGCCCACGGAGTTCAACCAAAAAATGCAACTGAAGAAGCTGGTCGACGGAATGGAAAAGGACATAGGTATGAGCAAACACAGGCGAGAGCATTTCTTTTTAAAATCCACCGAACTTTGACGGACTGGCACGTCGTTACAGGTGACGTGATTAACGTGATGGTGAACATGATTGACGGGCGCGATCTGGGCATTCCGACTTCCAACTTCAAGTATGACAAATTGTCCAAGGAGCACGAGCTGCTCAAAGAAAAACTCGACAAGACCCTCAAGGAGCTCGAGCTGGAGAAGCAGACGAAAAAGGCCAAGACGACGACTAGCGTGGACGATTCGAAGAGCGAGGAACGTAAGGGACAAATATTTCCGCTTCTGCTTTGCCTCCTCTTTTTTGCCGCGGGGACTCGAGTCACTGACCACCAAAGTTGATGATAGAATGAAAAGTAGCGTGTTTTTTTGTTCATAAAAAAACTAAAAATTTTAAATTGGGCAAATTCAGCTTCCTCGCTTGCACTTCAAATATTTATTACAGCGAAGGAATCCGACACCCCCGCGTATTCTCCTCGAAAATACACCTCATCCTTTCTTCCGCGCACGTATAGTCGACAGGAGCACGCGGAAGCGGTATGGGCCGTCGGTAATTGACGAGCAAATTCCTCGAAGCATAAAATACACACGCCTCGACAAGCTGCATATCCGACCTTTAAACCCTCGACTAACTAATCCAGTCTACTTTATACTGCTTCTCTCTTCTCCTCCTCGTAACATGCAGTGAAGAAGAAATTGGAGGAAAGCCAGGTGTCGCGCGAGCTCGAGCGCAAGTCGTGGGACGCCGAGAAGGTCAAGCTCCAGGAGGAAAAAGAGAAGCTCAAGTCGAAATTGCTCTCGCTCTCGGCCGATAAACTCAAGGTCTACAACGAAGTCGTCCAGCTGAAAAAGGATCTCGGTAATTTTGCCCTGGCTCTTTATCGGCCACTTTCTCTTTTGTTCTCTGAAAATTAAAACGAAGGAGCGGTTCGTTTAATTTTTATTTTCTTCGTTTGCCAGAGGCTGCCACGTCGTCGAAGAAGGACACGGCTAAGATGGAGTCGGTACTCGCGGACTTGAAGAAGGAGCTGCAGCAGGAGAGGGATAGGTGTAAAAAGCTCCACGACGATCTGGTGACCATCGGCGAGAAGGAGACGAGACTCGCCAGGACGTTGACTACGGTTAGTATTGTTGTTTCGATTGCTAAAGCTGCGGAGGAAAAGTTCTCATCGTTTCTCGTCGACTCGACAGACCGAGACAGCGAAAATACAGTTGGAGAATGACCTTAAACAGACCAAGTTGGAGCTGGAAAACGCGAAGAACTCGACCTCCACGAAAATTGCAGAAGTGACGGCAGAGCTTTCGACCCTGAAAAAGGAGAAAGAGAAGCTCAAGAGCCAGTTGGAGAAGGAAAAGCTGAGCAAGGACGCGGAAATAGCTTCGCTGAAGAAGAAAAATCTTCTGCTGGAAAAGGCTGGACTCAACTCCAAGAAAATGGAGGACCTCAAGCAGACCTATGATGAGAAAATCTCGAGTAAGATTTATTCCTCACATATGTAATTATCATATTAACTGGAAAATGAAAACGTTAAATCCACGCTGTCGTTTCTCAAGATCTTGAAAACGAACTGAAAAAGACGACTCGCCAGTACGAGGAGCTTAACAGCAAACACGAGCGGCTGTCCGATTCGAAGCTGCAGCTTGAGAAGGAGAACCAACTTCTGAATGGGTATGAATAAATGTAGTGTATAAACTCGATTAGTTATTCCGATTCGCTATAATCCGATTTTTTGTCAGGCAACTGATAGACCACAAGCAAGACTACATAACGCTACAGGCGGAACTGCAGGAGGTCCGACAGTTCTACAAAACCAAGGAGTCCGAGTGGTCGGCGCAAAAGTCCAAGCTCGAAGTAATTATAAGCTGAAGTGCCAGGGGTTTTTCACACTGTTGAGGCTTATAGAACTATTAGATTTATTTGCATACCCGTTTTCGGTGTGAAACTGATGACATCTTATACGCATATTATGAAACTGTGATATAATAATCTGATATAATTTAGTGCTGTTACTATATTGTAGGAATGAAACTGCAGAATCGCGTAATTCACCACGTAAACTCTTGTATAGAGATATAGAACAGTGGAGCTACACCTTTGTTGTATAAAGATTAATTTAATAAAATCGATAAGTATAAAAACATCGTTAAAATTAATTCGAATTTGTTCTGCTTATTAGGATCAGACGTAGTCGCATACAAAATGTTTGGCAGTAGTTCTTGCATAGGCTTGCGAAAATCCAGCTTTTCAATTCACCAGCAAATTTATAGCGAAAATAAAATATCGACAGTGTGAAATCACCCTTAGCCCGTAACATCTTCGTCTCTTACTCTCTTTAGCGAAACAAACTCTCATTTATTTTTCTCGAACACTCGCAGGAACAATTACGCGAATACGAGAAGACGAAGAACACGCTGTCGCAAGAAGATCTGCGGGAGGAGAATCTCAGGCTGAAGAAGGAAAGCAGCTCGTTGACGCAACAGATCGAGGACCTGAAGAGAGCCGTAAGTCTCGAGAGTGACTTTGTTTTGGGGATTGGGAATTCGTCTGGTAAAAAGTCACGCGCTACGGGTTCTTATTGTTTTTTTCCTCGACTTATCCTGTATCGCTAGATCCGATGGCAGTATAATTGCAGCGGGATAAATCAATTCACCGACGGCGAGGAGGCTTTTCATTTTTAAATTGCTTTTTATTCAATTATTTTATTTTCAAGCACTTAACAAAAATTCCCTTCAACAGAACGACGACCTGAGCAGCAAACTACAGGACTACACGCACGTAGCAAAGATCCAGCGCAACTTTTCCGCGGACAGCTCGGCCCTCGAGTCGGAGCTGCGAAAAGCCAAGAATGCCGTGGCCAACGCAGAAAAAGCTCGCAAGGCTGATCTTGCCCAGTGCAAGATGCGCTACGAGCAACGAATCACTGCCATTACCGACGAGATCAAGTCCATTCAGGCCCAGCTGTCGAGGTACAAGCGGGAAAGGGACACGTACAAGCAGATGCTGGAGGGGGCTCAGAAGACTATCGCGGAGCTCAAGACTGTGAGACCAAGGAGGCAGTCTACCACTTCTACTGGAAAGTCTACCGATGATGTGAGCTTCATACTTTGAATGATGCTCCAGATGTATTACGGATGATGTAAATTGAACGAAGCTTTTGTTTTTTAAAGGACGAAGAAGTGACGGGGGCGAGTAGAGCTCTCCTGGAGAAGCAGATAATAAGCATGGAAGACGAGCTTTCCGAGGCAAAGCTCGAAGCGTCGAAGTACAAAACCGAACTGGTGTCCGAGAAGTCCGCTTGGGAAATCAAGCTTTCGGAAATGCAGTCCCGCATCAATGAGGTATGCAGAAAAATCTTTTATTTAGTGTAATTAAAAATTGCAAGCTGTTAAAATTACAAAAAAATAATAATAAAAACAATTTTATCTTCGGCCTTTTACACGAAACTTGAAATTTTATGTGACGACAGAAAAAACTCGTGCAATAATCAGTTATCGAATTTGAAGCAGAGGTAGATTTCGCTTAAAAAATGTTGAGCAACTAAAATAAACAAACATATTTTATGAGAGTTTATTCTGCCTCGCTACCTTTGAATATCTACTTATTGAACGTCATAAAACCCATCACTTCATATGATAATCTACAAACGAAATGAAAATCAAATATAGCTGGAGGAGGAAAGACTGTTGGCGAGCGGCCGAACAAAAATGCCAGGATTGAAAGTACGAATGGAACTGGCCTGGCAGAAGGAGCGGGAGGACCAGCAGCGACTATTACAGGAGACTGCAACGCTCGCTCGCGACCTCCGTCAGACGCTCTTCGAGGTGTGATTCAATAATATTAGTTATCGAGATTTAGCCTCTGCAAAATATTTTAATGAAATGAAAACAAAGCAGAAATTAAATTTTCTTTTCTAATCTGAAGTGTATCTATTCGCATGAGAATTTACTAATAATTAGTAAATTCTTACATTATGTTACGTTTGTTTGCACCTTCTTACATTGAAAATTAATTATTTTTTGGAAAATACAAGCAGACTTTTAATATCCTGGATCTGGCGTTTCAGGTGGAAAGAGAGCGAGACAAGGAGCGACTGGAGAACAAGAGGAAGCAGGACCAGCTGAAGAAGATTTTCGACGAGGAGAAGGACGAGAACAAGAAGAAGCTCGTCGAGGCAAGTCGTCAATCCTTCCATTGTTTAACAGTACACCATAAATAAAACATTCATAGTGTCTATCCCGCATTTAACTGTACACATATATTTGCTCACAATAGCTTCATAATTACACCCGTCAACGATTTTCCAACAACTCGAAAAAAAATGTATTTTTCTACCTACAGCTTCAATGCGACCTGTTGGAACTCCGCGACGCCCACGCGAAGCTGCGAACTAGCAACGAAAAAATGCGCCGCGAGAAGGAGCGTCACGAGCGCGAACGAGAGGACCTGCGCAGTCTCATCGCCAGCAAGCGTCGCCTCGAACAAACTGAAGCCAGAAATTTGAATATTCTGCTGCAGCAGGTGGACGATCTCATGAGGCTCTTTCCGGAGATGAACGGGGGAATCGAGGTTCAGGCAGACGGAAAACCACCGCCGGAGACGTACACGCCGACGCCGCCCAGGAGGACGAAAGTTCGTAGGAAATATTGAATTTCCACGCGACATGATAATTTTCTAACGTATTCGCCTTTTTAGGGACCAAAATCGAGAGAATCTTCCCCGATGCTGGATTCAAGGGACGAAAGTCGGGGTACGAGTGTTTTTTGCTGAAAGTTTTACTTTATACAATAATGTACACAAAGTCCGATAACCAGATCGTAAATTTCCAGCGTCGTCGGTGGTTCCGACCGGAAAAACCGAGAAGCTCGAGTACACCATCAAGAAGCTGATGGAAGTAGCCAAGGAACTGCAGGAATCGAAGAAAGCCGCGGACGAGAGTGCGAGCCGATCGAAGAAAATGGGAAAACGGTAAGGCAACGCGTTTCTCCGCGCGAGAAATCGTAAATCAATGGGAACATTATGTTTATTCGCAGGTCGTCATCGATAGACAACGACGCTGGAAAGGCAACAGCGCCGAGTCGCTCGAAGCCGAGCTTGAAAAGGAAGAGCCTATCGTTGGAGCAAACGACGGGAAGAGGAAGCGATCAGGTGGGTCATAAATAATAATATTCCTCTGTGACTGCAATTTAACGTTTACCTTTGTTTTCGCAGTCTATTTGGGGTAACAACAGCAACGTCTCGAGTCTCCAGTCCCTGAACGGCTCGGACGTGGGCGACAGTCGCCACTACAGTTTGCAACGGGACTCCAGCATCGAAAGGTATGGATGAGCAGCTCAATTTCCCAACTCGAGTTCGAAGTACAATATGATTTTCTTTTCTCGAAACAGTCACTTATCCAGCGAATCTACCAAAAGCGAGATTCTCCGTCACGAAAAGAAACACAGCAAAGGAATCATCCGAAAGATCACGACAAAGCTCACCAAATCCGCGAGTGTCGACGATCCCAACAGCTCGTTCGAGTCGTCACTTCAGGTAAGAGCACACGAGGCTGTCTGCACCGTGAGAGCATTCTGTAACATGCTTTTACGCATTCCATTGTTTTTGTGCTTTCAGTCGATACGACTGTTGCGCTTTTTGGAATAAGTGGCTGGAGGATGGCTTATAGCTTCGACTATTAAACTGCAATTATTTTTTCTTTTTTGTAAACAATCGAAATAAATCAAGATACGCTCATGTCATCCGTGTAAATTTTTCTATATGTTTACATATATATTGTCGTAAAGTATTGCTCATTCGACATTAACGCACACTTTTTCAATCGATTTTCAACGAACTTTCTAAAAATCCGGCTAAAATCTCGAATATACCAGCGAAGCTTATAGATCGTTGCTTCTGAAAACGCTGCCAAGCCCACGTGGAGCATTAGCTGGAAAATGTTCAGGATCATGCTTGAGGCATATGTACGTTACTGATGTATAGGTAAAATATGTTCATTTTCAGTGGAAAAAAGCTGTACATAATCACGTGGTTTTGACTAAAGATTATTGTAACTATATAATTTGAAAAACCAACGCCCTGAAAAATCGTCGACGTTGTACACGACTCGCACGAATTAACACACTTAACAACTATTACGCTACACTTCCCAGAAACCAGAAATTTGAATGCAAAAAGGTCGACAACCCCAGACCCCCCAGCTAGCGTGATTAAAATTCACCTCCCCAAACATAACAAAAAGCCCATATCGAAAATCGCCACCTGCGCCACAGATTCACGTGTAAACTGACTCGAACGTTTGGGTTTTGCAGACATCGGGCTCGGAGGCGAGCATCACCGACGCGATGAAAAAGGAGAAGAAGAATCTGAAGAAAAAGTTGTCGAACATGTTCAAGCGCGGCTCCAAGAGCAACGGGTACGTATACTCTGCACACGAAAATCTTTCCTTTGACTTGAGCCGCGAAGTGACAGGACTAAATGGGTCTTAATGAGGAGGATACCGGCGACGCCGACGTTTGTTTTTGTAATTCATATGTGTGCACTTCTCGTTGATAAGAGACCGTTGTGTCAATGTGTTACGAATGACATTCGCAAACCGTAACTCTGACCTACAAAAATTCTTTATGCAAAACACCGTAATCTCGAAATTACGCGATATCGGGTGACTTCATCAGTGAAAGAACGCATAAGGAAATTCTCGAATTCTTCTCGTTTTAGAACAGTTTTTTAAGTTTTGATATGAATTAAAATAATCATCGAACTATTTAAATTTATATTGCAATTCATTTTAAAAATTCAAAGATGGACAAGAATAATTTGTTCATTCTATATTAATTCATTGGTTAATATAAGAGAGTCTTATTACCTGATTATTCTTTATGCTGTACTTATTATGTAGAGCACCCGTAATAAATAAACTGAAAATAATTCTTTTAGCTAATAAAAGCACATATTTTCTTACAGTTTGGACAAGAAGGACTCAAAGGACAGCAGGCCATCCTCGAGGACATCGGTAGCCTCAGCGAGACCCTAAAACTTCGTTATTTTCTCGAATTAATATACGTATCACAACTTTCATTATTTCTCACTCGTTAAATAATTCATAAGTGCAAAGAACGAGATCCTACCAGTTGGGCATTTTACGTGCAGAAACACATGACGCGCGCGCATCTTTGCAACGTGTACATAAGTTCGTCAAGTCTGTTCTGGAAACGGACGATGTTTCAAAGTGCCTTATTAACAATTCGAAGTTCTTTTTTTAATTATTTTTTAATCTTAAGCTCTGGCTTCAGCCGAGAATATAATATTATTTACTGTATACGCTGATTATCGATTAAGAAACTACAAGTGTTCCCCGATGACGTGAAGAGAGGATTAAACAAAAAATTCCGATACAAATTACATTAGACGTTCAATCAAGTCAGTGTTGTAAGCCACTATTTATATATTATGTAAATATTGTTACGTTAATTAAACAAGTTGATGAATTGATTCAACAGCACGTGTTTCCATAAAGTATTCAATGCCGCGAGATAAAGGAAAATTAATAGCTCCGAAAATTCCAAACCCAAAACCCGTTAAATCCTCGCTTATACACGCTCCCAAATAAAAAACAAGAAGAAAAATATCCCGACCGAGTAAGCAGATAAAGGGACACTCGAGGAATTCAATTTATCGCGGGTTTACCGAACCTGCACCGAAATTCGAGAGCCGGTGCAGAAGCGCCCGCGACAATAAAGTGCGAGATGCTCTTCCGGCAGTTTCATTCATCTTTTTTCTTTCTCCTTATATTTTTGCCGTTGCTCATTTGCGGCCTTTTATCCCGCATCGAAGATTCGCCGGACAACGGTTTCTCTTTTTTTTCGGTTGTATTCGGACGCTAAAACGGGTCTTTGTTTTTGATGATACCCGGCGACGACGAGAGCTAAATTTAGAGATTATGTCACGATCGTCAACGAAATTTTGGTGAAATGCGAATAAAAAAGATGGGAAATTTGTAAACTGGGTATAGGCTGAAAGGAGACGATTAGAGGGTAAAAATGAAGAGACGACAGAAGTAAACGCAGCAATTAGTGTCCGTATGAAAAATGTTTTATTAAAAAATGTTTTCCATGCTACAACATCGGAGTACCATCGTCATCTATGATTATAGCTGACGCCGTAACAGTACAAAAATGGCATTTTTACAAGATGTCCAAGCTTACGTGACTAAAGTATTCCAATTAGCAACCGGATTCTCTTTGCCTCAGCCTTTTTTTTCCATTTTTATTTTAAAAAGCTCTCATTTTCCTCGTCTTACCGCATCTCCTTCACTCTTTCGTCGAAAAAGCGGCTGCACAGAAACAACGCTGTGTGACGATCCCATCGTCGAGTTTTATACCTTTAAATTGCCTAAAACTTTGCTAGTCCTCGTTACGAAATCTTCTCGTTCTTTTCTATCTACTTGTTTTGCTCTTACACTCGAGTCCTCCCCCGTGACACGAGGACAGCTGCTAAACGGCGATGTTGCGGTTCGCACAAACTTTTCGCTGCTTTCGACATTCGCGTTTCTTTCATTCAAAAAACTTTCGCTATTCGTTGAATCACGAATTTAGTATAGTATCCCATTTTTTTCTTTTCATTTTTTAGAAAAATTTTCAAGCTCGTGGTTACATATCGGTAAAGACATAAATTCACGAAAATATATAGGATATATTCTGTCTGTGTGTTTGTGTGTGGCGCAAAAAGGAGGTTTGTATTATTTTCTTTATTTTACACAGTGTTCGAAAAAGTTTCGATGAAACAACAATATCGCGCGTTTTCGAGGTGGTGCATCTGCATCGTTTTTTATCTCCTCTTAACAAGTGCATGTTCACGTATTATTGTGATTCTTTTTTTTTCATTCCTCGGCCGCAGTTTTTTCATTTCATTAGAAACAAAGCAGACAAATTGCTAGAACACTACAGTCGTGGCAATAAGAAAAAGAAGACAGATGCACGACCTCGTCGGTCAGTCGCTTTTTCTCGTCTACTAAACTGCACGAGAGATGACGGCCATAAGGAATATCCTCGACAACATCGTATGCGTGTACTCCTTAAATCCGAGTTTATCAAAGTGTTTCTCTCAGCTTGCATATCTTTTTCTTTTCTCGTATTTTCCTCCTAGAGCTGCCAAGCTACATAATAATTATAAGTACGTATACTCAGATAAAAACGATCGTCGCTAAGCGTTAGCGCTCGCGCACGCTAATATTACATTACAAAGAAAACACGAAAAACAACCCTCTACGCAGACAACACTGGGAGACCGAGGGTCTTTCTTCTTCTTTTTTTTATGTTACGCAATGGCAAAAAGCACATAAGTAGAGTGTGTTGGTGTGAGCTTTGCTTTTTGGTTGTTTGGTTTTGTTGTTGTCGTTGTTGTGATTTTATTCGACAAAAGGGGAAAAAGTGAGAAAAAACGAAAAGTTTACGTGAATACAATTTTATTTTTACTGCGGCACTTCTTCGGCGAACGACTATATGAGAGGACTCGGTGCGTATGCTTGCAACCGATGATTTACAAAAAAAAATTATTTTCAATATTGCGTTTATGGGTAGTACAGATGATCTACGTCGAGTTGGTTACAACTTTCGCTCCCGAGTCCACCTCGCGTATGAAGTACAAAACCGTGCTTAAAGTCTCGCCGAGGAAATGAAGGTATGAAATGGTGGCGATAACCGGAAACCTCCATCAAGGAGGCTCGTGAAAAAAATTCATTTAATTTTTTTTTCTTCAATCATTTTTTTAATTTATTCGCTTTGCTCGTTTAGGCCCCGCCTTGGACAAAGTGGATTTGATCATTGGGTTGGTTATATGCACAATCGTATTATGCATCTCGAAAAAAATTCGAGCTGGCAAATGTTACATCGTTTCGAAAGATTGTTGCCTCTTATTTTTTTCCGCACGCACTGAGAAAGCTCGCTTTCTTTTGCCAATACAAATATAATTAAACAAATATAAAAGTATAGCTTAAGAGTAATCAAATAATAATAATCTAAAATTACATGCTTACATCGTGCCTTTTTTCGTTACAAAAATTTCGATTTACTGGCGATTGCATAATTTTGGAAAAAGGCGCGCAAAAGTCTTAAAAAATATATACTTTGTAGCAGTCAAAAATTACACCACCGGTTGTTTTTTGCACATAAAAAATTCAGCCTGTCCCGTTACTTTTCTCACTTGTGGCCAAATATCCACGAAATGTCATTTTCAAATATTTACAATTCACTTTCAAATTTTTTCTCGCGAGAAAATCAGTCCTTTTGATAATTTTAACATATTCGACTATAAATGATGAACATCGCCAATTACTCCCGAGAGAAGAAACTGCGTTTAAATATAGCGTTTGCACGAAACCAGGCATGAACAAACTAAAAGCTACGTTTTGGCGACGTTCAGCAATCTCTACAACATATACAAATGCCGTTACTTGTCAAAGTCTTTGAATTCTCGAACAAACAAGGAAAGAAAACAAAATAAAGAGTTGTTATTGAAAATCAGTCGAGCAACATAAATTGCGCAGTACATAGGTCAGCTTTCGATTAGAAAGGTTCATTACACGCAGAAAAATCAATCTTTCAAAACAACAGAGTTGACTGCCTCTCGATCTTGTTCTCAGAAAAAAGAAACAATCATAGAAATCGAAACCGTAAAATCATTATTCGTGCTCGTGCGAACTGTATGGTTTTATGGACCTAAGTTAATTAGACATACAATAAAAGTGTAATGCAACGTATAATTATATATCATAAACGACTACCTATTTACGTGACATATTACAAAAATGTATCGATTGACTAGCTTTTGATAAAATTATCCTCTCTGGAGTTCACAATGTTAGACAGTGCTCATTGAAATATTGCCCGACACGCCGAGACTCGACACGTGTTTTCTCTACTTTTCGTATAAAAGTACCAATAAGAGAGAACTTATTCTTTGTCCAAAGTCAAGTCAGATGTATAAAATATATATTTTGTTAATAGTTCTTCAATATTTTTCTGTGCAATCTAATAGAAACATGATTCATATGAAAATATTGTCTTCAACAATATGCAGTACTCAAAGTACAATTTAATTCTTCGGGTTTTTAACAATTTTCACAGAAAATCAAGAAAATTCAGACATAACCACGAGCGAGCCTAGGCGATCAATTAAACCGTATGAGTGTTTACTAGGTGTAAAGTGTGTCGTGTGTCTATGTGTGTATACATTAATAAACCTATCGATGAGGCGAACACTGCTCGAAACCAGTCATCGAAGAGTCATCTTTTGCTTTCTTACATAATCGGCCTTTGCCACGCATTTTCTAATGTAGTCTTCTTACATCAATTAATCACCTAATACAATGTGTTTTTTTTTCTTTAGCGCTATGCATATAATCGTTACAATCTTGTTTATTTTACGCGTAAAACCTTATCGTACTACAAAGTACTTGCGCTATATTCGATACCTCGCTTTTCTATAAAGTTCATTATTATTTTTTTTCATCGAGTGTGCTCGAAAGCACGCTCTTACTCCCCTTTACATCTCTCGCTCTTTTTCTCTTTACCCTTCTGTTTCTTTTGCTCTCGCTTGCTCTCTCTCTCTCTCTCTCTCTCTCTCTCTCTCTCTCTCTCTCTCTC
>QLSS01000077.1:547176-610093 GCA_024372645.1 Trichomalopsis sarcophagae
TGTATATACACATTATTAATCTTAGCCAGAATGCCGAGAAGATGATTCGATGAGTGGCATATCGAATATGTTGATATACTTTCCGATCTTAGCCAGAATGCCATGGAACCGACAAGATAAGATGCAGAAGTTAATATACACTTTAATCTTAGCCAGAATGCCGAGAAGATGATTAGATATGCTGCATAAGTTAATATACACATCGATCGTTTTTATTGTTTTTAAAGTTGGTCATAATTATTACATCTATACACTCTCCTGTAAAGATTCTTGCTTCTCTGTTCATACTTTTTATGGTTACAACTTCTAAGTTTAAAAATATGCACGCGCAGCTTACCGAAGTTGAATTTTCTGACTTGCTTTTGTCTGTATAAATAACGATAGCTTTTTTGTTATTAATGAGTTTTTCGAGAATTTTATTAGGTTGTTTATTTGATTGGAGTGATTTTTCGAATACAATATTTAATGAATTTTCGTGAAATATTTACTTATAACTGTGTACATACATATTCTAGTTAAGGTTTGTAAATAATATACTATTAAGGTTTTCTTTTGAGTTTTCGATACAGTGAATAATTAAACAGTCACTAGAATAAATTTTTTGTGTAGGTTTCTTATTATTTTGTTTGTGAGTAGCCCTGTTTTAGAAAATATACTATTTAGATAAGAGACGCATAAATGTTAAGTTCGTTCCATTATAGTCGATAGTTTTGATTCTGATTACAGTCTTATTGCGGAATTTTGAATTTTTTCTATGAATTTTCTTATTTATTAATTATTGTCACAGAATCGCCGTCGGCTTCCCATCATGTAACTTTTAAGAATATTTTAATATTTAGTAAACGGGCGCATTTTGTGGATTATTAATGTGGTATTTGAATATTAGCTTGTTGTCAAACCTGATTCCTAGAAATCATGTATTTTTGCTAGATTTTATCGTTGGATTTTTTATATTGTTTTCGGATTGACCTGGCTGTATGTTGTTTTTGTTAATCTATAGTTATACTGTTTTTTGAGGGGCTAATTGAAGTCTTACATTATACTAGTTGTCTTATATAATATCAATCGCTTTTTCTAACAGTTGTTTGCTTTTTGTTGACGTCGATCTGTTGCAGTATAACGCTATGTCACGAGCGAATTGTGAAGCTTGTACGCTTTTCGGTATATTATGGAGTATGTTAGATACATACATGCAATATAATATTGGGCTTAGCATTCCTCCTTGGGGGACTTTTATGCACACTTTACGGTCCGAGTTTTCATTATCGTTAATGTGAACGAAAGTTTTTCAGCCAATAGTCGATGCCTTTGGGAAACTGCACATATTTTTTATTCATTCTGTTCTATCGTTGATAACCATTCCGTGTGCATTATTCTTGTTACCAGAAACCAAAGGTAAAACATTTCATCAAATTCAGAATGACATGATAAAGTGAGAAAACTTGCGTCCTGCATAATTATCCAAATAAGATTTATTTGAATACAATAAATAAGGAAGATAATTAGTAGACTTTAGCGAACATTTAAATTTTTGTAATTTTTTTATAGAAAGTTAGTAAAATTAGAATTGTGCATAATATTTTTATGAAAATAGGCTTGTATTAAATATTTTTATGAAAATTAGTGCTATTCATTTATAAAACTTGAAAATTAACCTCATATATATGATTCCTGTTAATTTTTTTTTAAATTGAATCATGCCCTTATGCAGGAGGTAAGTAAAAGACAGATATTTAGTTACAATTAAGAGCCACAGTGCGTCGCAGTGACATATTTTTATAGACAATGTATAATAAGAAGACATTATTGCTAGTCAACAATATTTTCATTAAAATTATCTGTCAAAATGAGTTTTTAAGCACGAATAATTACAAAAGATTCAACGTGGCGGCTTTGTGATATTGCATACTCTGTATAAAA
Organism: Trichomalopsis sarcophagae; assembly: GCA_024372645.1. Lineage (NCBI taxonomy): Eukaryota > Metazoa > Arthropoda > Insecta > Hymenoptera > Pteromalidae > Trichomalopsis > Trichomalopsis sarcophagae. Next base: position 549,097 of record QLSS01000077.1, read on the forward strand.
GTCCCATTCGAATCCTTACAATCGAGTTAAAATCCCATCCAGATAACACCATTTTCATTTTGTTGACGCGTTTTTGCTTTAAAGCCCATTTTTTATTTATGAATTTCGAATAATAAAAGTGAATCAATTAATGTGCACCTAAAAGTGAATAAAATTACCTATTTGACAACCACACGGATAATTTAGATTATTGGAAAAAAAATCATGGTGATTAACAATGATAAGAACTACTTACTGTATAAATATCAAGTTATTTCACTGATTATTTTTTTGAGTCCATACGGGAAATGCGCTCAGTACGGACACACTTAGCGTTTTATGCTACAATTTTCGATAGCGAGCCTAGAATTGTTTTAATAAAATGGCAAATCACTTATTTTTATACAAGTATTTAAAATACAACAGTTTGTTTCCTCAAATTTATTAATACAGCCTGACGATTTACAAAACAAAAAACCTCACTTTTTCTCAGAATCAAACACCAAATAATCAGTATGGCAATTCCATGTTGAAAAACATGTGATATGGCAAAATATGATGCAAGATATTTCGTTAATTCTGGACTTTTTTAAAAGTTTGAACTTTAAACTGAGCTTCTATGAAAGTAACACTCATTGAACTAGCCTGTGTTCAAACTACCAAGAACCTAATTTTTTGGCCAGCAATGAAAAATAAAAAAATCTTTTCAAACTCACAACTGTACTCACTACATCTTTCGCAAACCCGGTGTCATGAGTAAAATTTCCTCGAAAAAATCGGATCCCGATAATGGAATTTGAACCTACGAACATGAGACAGGTGGTTTACCACGGTGCCATCGCTGTTCTATTATACTATTGCTATTACTTAATTATATTGCTCAAAATTTACAACTTTTTTTCTATTGAATATATATGAAAAATTTGAGAAAATATTACTATTGACTATATGATATAAAAAATTGGAAAATTTAGTAAATTCTATAGAACGTTACCTTAATCCAATACTAAAATATTTATGCCAAATTCTGGCTCAAACTATAATTATATTAGCTCCACTGGTATATGCATGTGTAAGCCTGTACTGTGCATACTCGCGGTTGCGCTAGATCTACGTATGGTAAGGCACATGCTCTGCCTTAACCGCAAAAAGGGGTTGGATTTCTATCTATTATTACCTTTATCTTAAGAATAACTAGTGAAACGACTAATGACATTTTCTTTTTTTATAAATGCATAATTGGCAGAAAATGATAAGGTGTTATTTTATTCTCCGTGAAAGTGGTATTACGAACAAATTATCATTTTGCATTATGAATAAAAAATTAGCATCTAAAATACAGCAGCCGTCAGCAACATATTTTTTCATGATATTTTCACAGAAGTAACTCTATTTGACGATTAAAGATGGATATTTGCGACCGTTATACGTTAATGTTAATCAAAAACTCTTATTTTTTGTTAGAATTTGGCCGTATGAAGAAAAGAAAAAAATTTATTCGTATATTTTTTGAAATGATATTTTATATTGTAGTACAAGTTAAACATTTATAGTTATTGTATATAATATTTTAATGATAATATGGGTCTTACTGATTTTTCTCCGATAAAAAAGAAGTCTCTGATAATATTTTTTAAGTTAGCTTATGAATTCTCATTCCACAAAAATGTTCGTGTTATTCAGATGATAGATTTTCATTATTATTCAGGTGTATTTTTTGCCAAACAAAGTGTTTTTGTTAAAAGTTCGTTGAAACGTATATGAGTGTGCGTGGGTTCGTAGAATATGTTTGTATTTTAGCTTCTACCTAAAGTGAAGTTAAATCTGCCAAGGCTCGCTTTTTTTTGTTTCACTGTAAACATAACACGGTAAAAAAGTCAATTTTTCATTCGCTGGTGCATTTTTATTTTATAGCGATTATTAAATTTTAGGATTTTAGTTTTTTGTGATAATTTTATAGAAAGAAGTTGATAATTCAATGAATACCTCATGTACATACCTAAAAATAAATAAAATTATTATCTTTTTTCGACCACGGATAATTTAGATTATCATCTGTAATACTTTTAACGCATTAAAAAGTGAAATTTTGTAAATTGTTATATTAGTATCTAAACTGTGGAACTTTAAAAAAAAATAATTAAAAATAATGGTGATAAATAGTAAATTATGCAACTATAGAGAGTAAATCGAAAAGCTAGTCCGAAGCACGTGTAAATTGCTACCAAAGCCGTAGATGAGGTAACACGTGCTTTGGGATGGCCTCTTTTCTCCCGTAGTGACTATTTTTCGCCACACCAAGCGTAGAATGTGCTCGCTAAAGTACGCACTTTTCATGGGGTATAGCAAAAACTATTATAGTGTAAATAACAATTTATTTTACTATAATTATTTCCTGGCAAAAAATGTTATTACTAAAAACAATTTTTTTTTACAAACCGCAATAACTAACGTTTACTATAATTATTTCCTGGCAAAAAATGTTATAACTAAAAACAATGTTTTTTTACAAACCGCAATAACTAATGTTTACAAGCATGAATCGTATCAAAAATTTGGACTACCGTTATAACTCTATTAGTAAACTAAAGAATTTTAAGAAAATCATGGTGGTTAAGAATAATTAAAACTATTATCAATATATTTATTGTGTAAATATTAAGTTATTACAGTTAACGTCTCTCTAAAATTTCTAACATCTATTTATATGACTTTCGTTCGTAGTTGCGCTATGCTTTTGTTCCTTCACAATCGTCAGTTTAGTTATTTTGTTTAACAGCCTTTTATAGCATCTAGTACGTTTGTTTGAAAACCACAAGAAAAAATCATTCAAAATGCCTGCCTCTAAAATTAACACCCAAGATCAGTGTAATTTGGACATATTTGAAACAAGTGATTATAAAACGTACAAAGATGGTATGAAATTGATCGGTTTATGGCCTTTTGAAAATTCAACGAAAAGGGCATTGAAAAGAGCTTTCGTATTAATTAGTATGATCACGACATTGATATTTGTAGTAAGTATTAAAATACTAATTTATCATACTTTTAAGTTGCGAGAGCTCTAATAACTCTAACAAAAATTTAACGCTTTGTCTTAAGTTATCGGTTAATTAATTATCTATGATATATAAGCTATAGAAAGTCGATGTTTGATATAAATTAGAGGTAATTCCTAGCTTAATTATCGAATACATTGCATATAAATTTTTTACAAGAATTATAATTACTGAGTACACTTAACAAAGTTCTTTTTTTACATTTTTTTAGCAAGTACGATTTGTAGAAGAGCTTAATCATAATATTAATGTGAATGATAATATTGATGTGGTCTTACAATCCGCTGGAAGCATCATTTTAAGTATAGGTTGTATAGCTAAATTTATTACAACATTTAGAGCAGAAGACAACGTATGTACTTTTATAATTGATATTTAAATACAATATATTATCATGGGTTTATTATGGGCGGTAACTTTTTCTATTTTTATTTCTTCTACCTTATCAATTCCGTACTGCTCTACTAGAGTTTTATACTTATTTTGAAGCTGAAAATCTATAGCGATTTGCGTGTCTGGTGTATAGCCGTATGCTGGCTTTGCGGAGTTTGAGGGCTCATAGACACAGGCTTCATAAGCGATTTTTGAGTATCGGAAATAAAAATTCAACAATTAAAGGGAGACAAGTTTAGCAGTGAGGAATAGTAGATTCATTATGCAAGAAGAGAGTATGAAATCGTAAATTATTTCTGTAGGTGGGTTTAGTAATTACCCGAAAAAATAATCGACTTTTATTCAACACACCCGACGGCCGAAAAGCCCCTTTTCGACTCTACAGAAATAGGTGTAAAGATAGCATATTTTTCAGCGAACTCCATTCAACAGACGAAAGTAAATTTTGTGGTGCGAAAGTAAAGTTTACAGAGCGAAAATAAAATTTGCGGGAAGAATGTAAATTTTGCGGTCGACGCCAGTTTATTAACCTGAAAAGCGGGACTTAAGTGGCTTTTTATTGCCTCTCATATTTTACTCCGTCATTTACACAAATAGGGGAATAAAAAACTTTAATTTTTCTAAATTTTAAATAACTTTCTAAACTTTTGCAATCACAAAGCAATCTTTGAAAATTTCAAGAAACCCTCAATAATTTAATAGATGCATGGGGACAATAGTTCCACTTTTCAAGTCAACAAAGTAGCTACACAGTTAACTCGCAGATAAAGTGCTATATGGAATACTATGGTAAACCTACCCGCGAAAATAATCTACTAATTTACTCTCTTGTCGCATAACGTATTATTTTTAAATAAAAATGTATTTTTTCAACCCAAGTGCAATTAAAAATTTGGAAAAGAATTTTGCACGACTCAATATGCTCAAATAGCACAAAAGGTTTTTGAAAAAGTTTAAAAACGTCTTATAAACGTCAAAAGGTTTTAAAAACATTATATAACAGTTTTCAGAGCGCCACATAAACATTTAATGAAAGGGTTAATTGCTTATTATGAATCGAGAAGGAGACGTTAAAAACGTTTTGTGCTGTCAGGACAGTACTCTATATATTACATAAAAAAGCCTTTACCTGCACTTGTAAAAAAGCACAGTGTCTACAAAAAGGAAGAAAGTAGCTGTTTTCAGACTCGGATGATGTTTTAAACCTCGTGTTCAAACATTATTTTTTCTAGAAAAAGCCATTTGTCACCCTAGCTGCGCAATGTACTACGCTATAATCAAATCTATACTTTATCTATAACCTTTAACTTAATTTGTTTCAGATAAAACTATTATTCTCTCGAATAGCCAAACAATGGGCTAGTATTACTGATGAAACCGAGTGTAAAATACTTGCTGATAATATTAAAGTCTGCCATCCGTTATGTACTTTTTATAGAGGTAATATATAATAGGTTATCATAATTGGTTTGTTGCACGAATGAAATTAGAACATTTTTTTAAATTATTAAATTGGGTTTCTTTTCGTGTGTTTTTAAAAATTATACTTGCTGTAAGCTTTGTCTTCCTAGTTGCTTGTCTTGGGCACGCAGTATGCACTCGCGATCGGCAAACTTCACACTTGGGATAGAAAGATTTATTCATTACATTTACATTTAATATTTAAAAAAAATTAATAAATTAATTTACATTAGTTATAGCATTTTTTGCTCTTGTAACATATGCATGTTTGCCAAGTTTTGGGCCAGTAATTATGAACATCGTATCACCACTGAATGAGACTCGTCGCAAGCGTTTACCTGCTCCTGCTGAATATTTTGTAGACGAGGAAAAATATTTTTATGTATTATTCTCACATGGCATGATATGCTATATGTTAGTCTGTGCCCTTTATGTAATCATTGATTGTATGTATTCATGCATTGTGCATCATACTGTGGGACTTGTTGGAATTGTAACGTAAGTTTGTTTTTTTTAGCTCCAGTATTATAAGTTTATGAAAGATAAAAGTTATTATTACTCGAATGGAAATTCAAATCGTACGTTTTTGTTATATTACGGGACGCTGCTGTAGATTTTCGTACGATGCCGTATGTTCACAAACGTTCGCGTACGTTTTAGTTAAGATTTGAACATTTTGTACAGCATTATACAGAAACGTACGCGAACGTACGCAGGCGTAGGTAAACTTGTGAAAATGTTTAAACTAAGAAAAATAATGATCGTTACAGACCCGCTCCTAGGTGACGTTGAGTTTTTTCTTCTCCCAAGCTCTAAGGCTTCTATATAAGACCGATCGAGTTACTGCTAAATAAGTTAATTATAATAGCGTTAAATGAAGGTTAAAATTTATTTCATTGATCCATTCGCGTATGTTCACGTATATTTCCGTACGCTGCTACAAAATGTTCGAATCCCAAAACAAACCGTACGTAAACATATGCAAACATACGTGAATGTAGTAAAGTGCAACAAAGTTTTACGTTTAGTTGCCTTATCATGCTAATGAATTTTTCCATTCGGGTACCAATTTTAATATATATGGTGGCTCGTTATTCTAATCTCCGATCCTAATTATCTTGTTGGCAAGACATGACGAAGTTTCCTACTAAAGTTTAGAAGTTTTCTCTGGCAATCTAATGGTAATCTCGACCATGCCCACGACCACGTATGCTTTAAGGTCATTTTATCACCTTTTTCTCTGTCATGCTTTAGCAACAATATGATTAGGATTGAAGACTTGAATTGACCACGGTGTACATTTGTATGAATGAACAATAAATGCATTAATTTTATATTATTTGTATTAAAATATACTATCGTGGTACTGCATTTCACTACAATTTTAATTAAAATTACATTAAAGATACCGCTTGGAAAATATTATTGATTTAAAAGTTACATCGAACCAAGAGTATCAGGCCAACAACTCAGAAATCAGAAGACGATTAAGAAGAGCCATCGCTTTGCACAAGGAATCCTTAGAGTTTTGTCATTTATTTATTAACACTAATTTTCACAATGTTTTATCCTAGTTATAAAATATAAATTTCACAATTTTATTTGCAGCTTTGCTCAAAAGATAGAAACAACATACAATTTGTGTTTTATAATAGTGATGTCTGTGAACTTACTTACGATGATTTTTACTGCAGCATGTGTACAGGATTGAAAATATTTTTTAATTGCATTTTTATTTTTTATAAGCATTATAGCGTTTGATTTTATTTTATTATATTTAGGCAATTAGAACACTGTTTTACGATAAGGTTGAGTCATTTCGATGGTTCATATTATATGGAAGTATAATTTTTCATCTATTCTTTAATAGTAACCCAGGGCAAAACTTATACGATAAAAGTAATGAAGTTATAAATACGTTGTAAGAAACATTAATACTTAATATTGTAATTGCGTGGATGTATATGGCATAAATGATGAGTTTAATTGAAACTTTTCTGAAACAATTTAGGTATTTTACTGAATGGTATACCTTAGGCATTTCAACAAGTAATAAAAGAACTATGCTAATTATGATGATAAGATGTTTACGACCTTGTCAACTGACTGCAGGTGGTTTACTGGTATTAAACATGATAAATTTTGGAGCGGTGAGTTCATCATAGTAATTATATATTTTAACCTTTTTTTCAAAACTTCATTGACACCTCATACGAAAAACCAATGCGCATTTTAAGTCATAAGTAATCTGAGTTTGTAATGTTCCAATCAAATAAACATTTTTATAGCACTCGTGGCATAAATCCGCATTTATATGTCACGCCTATATGAGGCATAAGTAGTCCTTTATTGCACCGTGCATATCATAGCTAACCTCACGGTGCAAAAAAGGACTGCTAATGCCACGGATAGGCGTGACAGCGGATTTATGTTAGTCAGTGCTATAAAATATTGTACGATACACGTGTCATAAGTCTATCTTCATGGCACAGCGTTAAGCGCGCTCGCTACACGCGGGCGCTTATACACGCCACACGGCCTGAAAAAATTTGTTTTTTTAATATAACCTAATATCTCACGATTAAGAAAACGGAATTGGATGAAATTTGGTTAGAGTATAGTTTGGGTTATGTGGAATAAGAGAAAAATATTGGGAAGGCCCACAATATTTTTCGGGGGCCCCAAAATTCAAGGAAAAAAGGCCCATTTTGCGATTTTGAAGATAAAATCTTTGCCTTTTTCAATATTTATAATATTTTTTGGAAAAAACTATGCGACTTACACATTTTTTTCTACTAAACTTAAATCTATCGAGAAAAGTTGTCTTAGCTTTTTCAGTTTTCAAGAGAATCTTAAATATAAAGAATCGTGTATTTTTGGTAAAAAAAATTGCACGATTCGTCATATGCGGATATTCTCTTGAAAACTGAAAAAGCTAAGACAACTTTTCTCGATAGATTTAAGTTTAGTAGAAAAAAATTTGTAAGTCGCATAGTTTTTTTCCAAAATATATTATAAATATTGAAAAAGGCAAAGCTTTTATCGCCAAAATCGCAAAATGACAAAAATTTTTTTTTATACCATGCGCCGTGCCGTAAAGTACAACTTATGTCACTAGTATCGTAATGTACTATTGCGAAATTTGCCTAAATTTTCTACATCATTAATTTTTTGACGCTTACAATTATTATCAATTGTAACTTAAATATCGTATATAAATCTTGTAGATTGTGAAAACTTCATTTTCCTACATTACAATGCTAATTTCACTAGGATAATTTAAAAAACCAAAAAATTAAGATGAAGACAGTCTAGTTTGCAGTATTTTGAGTTTGATGCTGGGTCAAAGCTCCATAAAACTAACTGCTGTGTTTACAGAATGTATTTATAAAAATGAAAGGAAAACTTGAAAAATGTAGCACCTACATATCTAATAAAAGTTAAATTTAATAATATGTCATATGTGCTTTTTTACTATTATAGTTTAATTTATTTTGAAAATTATTGAGACATTATAACTTGATATAAGAATCAAAAAAATGTCACGTTATTATTAAATTGTAATTTTACATCGGAGGGTGCAACATCACCGCTCTGGCGAGTAAAAGTATGTACACAGTATACGACATGATGACGGCGTGGAATGGACGGCGTGTAAATAAATTTTTTTTCATGAATTACCCTATAAGCACATTAGTTTTGCCTTGCGAATCAAACTTTATCTCCGTATAGTAGCAGAAAAGTAATCATTAAGGATGTGGAAATTATTTTAATTAAAACATCTATAATCGCGAACTGCTTTTCAGTCAATCTTTTGTTTCCTCCTAGAGGAAGCTTTGGAATAGCAAATTTATCAGTTTCGCTAAAACTTCGTAGGAATGCATTTCGAGGTGTTTAGACTTCGAATCGTGTGTTTTTAGAGTATGTCCGTGCGGATGGCTGAGTGTGTATCGGTGTGTGTATGTACGTATACTGTGCGAAATGCTCACTTTCTTTCGCTGTCTTAAAATGCTAAAAACTAATAAGATTAGTTATTATAAAGTAAATCCATCGATACCCTTCCTACTAGAATTCAGTGTATACTAAGATATAGCAAACTCGACAAATTCAATATTTAATTGAATTAATAAAAATAAGGAACGACAACGTAAGGCGAAGTAAACATAAAAACATAATTAAACTCGAAGTAAAATCAGTTAGGAAAATCAATAATAATAGTAAATTCACGCAAAATAATAAAGATAAAATAGAACACCGAGATGTATACACACAGTACGATTCTATGGCAAGAGGCGAAGCGAAGCACACCGATACGCACGCACACATTGCGATTGTACAGCAGAGGCAAGAGACCAAGCGAAGCACACCGATATGCACGCACACACCACGACTCTACGGCAAGCAGGCCTGGTCGGCAAGAGACCAAGCGAAGCACACCGATACGCACGCACACATTGCGGCTCTACAGTGGATGCATAAGACCAAGCGAAGCACACCGATATGTACGCACACATTACGACTCTACGGCAGGAGACTAAGCAGAACACATCAATACTAATACCGAGCCACTACAAAGTATAACGAATACAGCACAGCATAAGCAGAAGAAAAAACAAGAAGCCTACTGTACATCGTGGAACGTGCAGACCCGAAAGCGATGCACGTGCAATGAAGGGGAATCCCACGGAGCGCGCAGTGCTATCGTCAAGTGACACATAAGTCACGCGCTCTGGAAGCTCGAGGAGCCGCCAAAGAGGACATCGCGCGAGTCGGCTTAAAATGTATAGAAGAAGCTTCTATGAGCCTGCTGATAAGGAAGGTAAATCAGAGGCGAGTCTGACAGGAGAAGAGTATGAGGGGACTCGATGTACTAGAGAAGAGAATTTTTACTCTGGTTTTCTGATTGGCCCTCCCTGCAGCCTCACATGCATTAAACGCTCCAAATAAGGCATGAAGCTGCATCTAGGCCTCCTAATTAGCCAAACACCCACCCCGCCGAGGAGACGAAAATCGGAGATCGTCTCTCCTACGAGAGCATAAAAGAGCCCAGTAACAGGTCCTCACGTCGTCAGTCTGCTTCAAAAATCGTTGCCACACGAAGCTCTACCCGAGCCCGGTCCGGTATAACATCTTAGAACTTAGAATATTTTCGACCGTTCGGGACTTCGAATATTTTTGATCGATTAAATTTAAATAATTTGCAGTCGTAGAACATTTACATTGTGGTTCCTTGTTTTCGATAAATAATTCAAAAGTTTTTGATAGTTGCGAGCGAGCGTTATCAAAATTCTGTGGCAAATTGAATAAACTGCATTAAAATTTAAATCGCGAGTAAATAATTAACCCGAAAGCTCCTGATCCCTGTCGCCTCGTTCAAATCGAAACCATCCGCTTTGGAAAGCTGAGTCGAAACTGCTGAGAGGATGTGCGGGAAGCGGAGCATGTCTGACGCAGAGAAAAAAAATATAAGGTAAGTTTAAGGTAAGATTTTTTTTTCCCCACCGGGGGATGCCACCTTGTCGAGTGCCCGCTTTTTAGGGCCTGGTGTGGGAGCTCGTCCTGCGAGTATTTGTGGTCGCTTCGGCTCCGGTGACGGGAGCGTAACGTCCTGAATTCGGGTCGTCCTGGCGTGGCGGCGAAATTGAGCTGATGCGGGATACCGCCTCTCGGGCTCAAGAGTAGCCTCCCTGACAGGATCCCTGTAAAACGCACTGCTGTTAGGCCTCTCCCCTGACCGAGGTCGGGCCTTGGGGTTCTCGAGTGCGACCTATGGACTGGCCGGAGGCTAAGGGCAGCCCCCCATTGCGTTTGGAAGGAGGCGCAATGGGTATTTCATCCAACCCCTAATCCCAAGGTGTGAGCCATCGTGCTGAGGGGACTAGTTGGCCGCTGGGGTACTTGTCGGTCGCAAACGATGCCTCGGGAAAACCTGGCGAAATCTCCGAGTATCTAGCCTTACTGACACATGCGGGGCTCTGTGGTGGCGGATCTCTATTTCCCTAGCTACTCGTGGGATTTTTATGGAACCTAACTTAAAAAACTTAGATGAGGAAGGAAGGGGGAGCGAAGCTGAAGGCTACAGGGCGGCACCGCCTAGTCAGCTGGAGGTGGAGCACCCCACCGCGAAACCAGAGGGGAAGAGTGTTAAGGGCAACACTGCCTATAACACACTGACCCGATGGATTACTGGGGCAGCTAGCACCAGTAAAAACCTGAATAGTGCCCCCGCTGGGGACTCTTCGCAGAACCGAACAGAGGTCGTAGCGGGTGGAAGCTCTGGGGAACCTTCGAGGAACCCGGAGCCGTCTCAGGGTGGGCAGGTCGGCATGGGGGTGGACCTGCAACGACCACCGGCAGGAGCGAACACGCGCACTGCTGGTGTCTCTGACACGGATCTAGCCGGGGAGGGGGGGGGGGGCTCACAGAACCCTCAGGCGGATCTAGTAACCGACGGGCTTCGCTCTCTGAAGTTGCGACCGAAAATTTCGGGAGCACAACGGAGGAAGGAGGCCCAGAGGCGAAAACGGGAGAGGGAGGCGGAGGCTCCAGCCGTCAAGCGGCGCAAGGACGCCGACTCGACTCCGCCGGCGGATCAGACCGCTAGAAAAAGACCCAACGTGGAGCCTGAAATAATGGCTGCCAGGATGGTGGACCCCCTCACGAGGGCGGTCGTGTGCGAGGGGTATCCTGACGAGGACCTGACGCATCAGCAGTTAGCACTCGTCAGCGTGAAAATGGGGTCCATTGTCGTGATAGCCAGCAACACCTTTTCGAGAGACAGGCTGGAGGAGATTATCCCCCGGCTAAGACCTTGAAAGGGCGCAAAGCTCCTCGTGGTTGGGATGTCTGAGCTCAAGAAGCCTCGAAGAGCCACTCTCCGCGTGCCTGGAAACAGGCTTGAGCCGGGAGTTGTTCTGAGCCGACTGAGTCACAGGCACCCGGACCTGTTGATTAGTAGGTGGAGGGTGTTGAGTACCGAAAACGGGGGGGGGGGGGGCAGACTGTGGAACCTTCCTGGTGCTCAGCATACCCGAAACCTCGGTAAGGCTGCTTCGGCAGCGCAACTTCCAACTGCACTGGGGCCTGCGCCGGATTACCGTCAGGGTGGATGAGGGTCCCCGGGGGCAGCGCGAACAGAGCAACATTGTCCCGTCCTAATCACCATGGCTGGCAACGAGATAGTGTTCACACAAATTATCTTGCATCATAGCAAAGGCGCCTCGGCCGCACTGGTCAGGCGCATGGCTAAGATGCACACAGGCATATGCCTAATACAAGAACCCTGGCTAGTCGCGGGGGGGATCAGGGGTCTTGGGAGCGTCGGTCGAATCTATAGAGACCCCACGTGCAGCGTTCCCAGGGCGTGCATACTTGTTAAAGGTTTTGACTCGGTGCAGCAAACTCTCTGTAGGAGGGAGCTCTGAGAAGGAGGTTGTAGTGGCCTCCGGCTACTTTCCATACGACTCCCAGGATGAGTCCCCACCAAGGGAGGTACAGGATCTTGTTGAACATTGCAGACGGCGAAGCACTCCTCTTATACTGGGTTGCTACGCTAATGCTCATCACATAGTCTGGGGAGCAGTTCGGATACTAACGGCAGGGGCGACGCACTGCTGCAGTATCTGGTAACGACTAGTCTGTGTATTATGAACAGGGTCAGAGAACCCACCTTCTACAATTCGGTTGGAAGTGAGGTGATTGACCTAACCCTGTGTACAGTTGGAAGTACTGGAGGAGTGGGTGGGCAGCTGGCGGGTATCTAACGAACCTTCACTGTCCGACCACAGATACATCCAATTCGAATGGAAGGAGAAATGCTCGGAAACAAGGACCTTTAGGAATCCCAGGAAAACGGACTGGGCGTTCTTTAGGGAAAACCTTAAGAACGAGCTTCAATCCTTCAAATCAAGCTTTGGAACAACGGATGAGCTTGATCACTGGGCATTTGAGCTAGGTGAGATATTAAACATCTCTTTCCAGAGAAGCTGTCCCTGGACCATCCCAAAGGGAACATGGGGTACCCCATGGTGGAACCGGGAGCTAGAGGATCTGCGACGTGAAACGGGGAGGACCTTTAACAGGGCCAAGAATACCCGCAATAGTGTCGATTGGCAGATTCACGGAGAAGCCAAGAGGCTATACAAAAACCGCATCAACGCGGTGAGAATCAAGGGATAGAGGAACTACTGCGAGGATATCGAGAGATATCCAGACGCGGACAGGCTCCTCCGGATACTCGCGAAAAATCCTGAGGTATGGCTTGAAGCAATCAGATTGCCTACAGGAAAATACACAACATCGGAAGAGGAGTGTTTAAAACTACTTCTGGAAGCCAACTTCCCGGTTCTCCCACGAGATGGGGGATGAGAGCTCGGATAGGAATAGGCAACAGACGGCGGCATGGGATCTGGAGGCGAAGGTCGTCACACCGGAAAAGGGGGACAAGTGGGCCATAAAGAACTTTCAGCCCTTCAAGGCTCCGGGCATCGACGGAATCTACCCGGCATTCCTTCAAGACGGGCTAGAGGAACTGGTTGGCCCCCTCGTAAAGCTCTTCAGAGCAAGTGTAGCTTTGGCTCATGTACCTGAAATATGGAAAACGGCCAAGGTTGTGTTTATTCCTAAGACAGGGGAGCCAAGTCACACCACCGTCAAGGATTACAGACCTATAAGTCTTAACTCCTTTGTGTTCAAGACTAGAAAGATTGGTGGATAGATTTATTCAAGACGATATCCTAACCGTCCTTCACCCTAACCAGCATGCGTACAGGGCAGGATTCTCTTCAGAGACTGCCTTACACTCAGCGGTTTGGCGCATTGAGGAGCAGCTGGAAAGGGGGGAGCTAATGGTGGGAGTTTTTCTAGACATAGAGGGAGCGTTTAACCGTTAAAGAGGCAGGACTGCACGGAATGCCTAGACCATTAATAAAATGGCTTCAGGGCATGCTTACACGCAGGACTGTGATCTCGAGTCTCGAAACCGTAACGGTCTCCGGCAAGGTCAGTAAGGGATGCGCGCAGGGCGGGGTGGTGTCGCCCACCATCTGGTGCCTGGTGGCAAATGAGCTACTGGAAGCACTGAATGGGTGGGGCTGCTACGCTCAAGCCTACGCGGACGATTTCCTGATACTGATAAAAGGAAGTGAAATTGGCGCAGCCATGGACACCATGCAGCTTGCATTAAAGAAAGTGGAGAGATGGTGCTGCTCGGCGGGACTTTCGGTTAATCCGGATAAAGTCGAAATGGTAATCTTCTCCCGCAAGTACAAGCTAGATGCCTGTAGGGCGCCCAAACTCTCTGGAGTCACCCTACAAGTAAAGGACTCAGCTAAGTACCTCAGCATTGTTCTTGGTAAAAAGCTAACCTGGGAGAAGCATCTCACGGCCCAGTGCGATAAATTCCTGGTGGCTCTCTGGACATGTCGTAGGGCATTTGGCAGTACATGGGGACTAAGTCCCCGGATTATACTGTGGCTATACAGGGCTGACCGCTCACAACAACAAGGTCAGGCTACTCTGGGTTCCGGGGCACACCGGGATCAGTGGTAACGAAATGGCAGATAGACTTGCAGCTTTGGGAGCTAAACACCCTCCAATCGGGCCGGATCCATACACAGTCGCTGCAAGGTGCCTGCTAACGGGCGAAATCCGCGGCTGGATTGAGAGGGAGCATACTAAGGAATGGCAAGGAACTCTAGGATGCAGACAAGCCAAAGCAGTAATGGGACAGGACATCAATGTCGACTGGACCAAGTGCATTGCAGGAGGCAGCAGAAATAGCTCCCGACTCCTGACACAGATAGTGACCGGGCACATCCGCCTGAGGTATCACGGTCTGAAGATGGGGAAGGAGGCTACGGGTATATGCAGGTGGTGCGAGGGGGCGGAAGAAATACCTACCCATGTACTGGCTGTTTGCCCGAAATTTGCGCAGCTCAGGCATCAGTGCTTGGGGGAGCTTTTCCCCACGTACGAAGAGATTAGGGCACTCGACGCGGGAGCCATATTGACCTTCTGGAGAAGGGCAGGCTTACCTGCGTAGGGGACGCCATGACGAAGGGTGGTACAATGGGTTTACAGCCTAAGTGCCAGGGATCTTGGTGGTCCCCCCTTCATAGTAATAATAAAAATAAATAAAAAAGGTAAGATTTCGATTAAATAAGCAGTATACTTCCATCGCGCGCTTCTCTCTGTCTCTCTCATAATTAGTGGTTTAAGTAGCATCATATTGCGATAAAGACCTCACGGTTAGGGTTACGTCTATTCAGCGAGTTATTCGGAAAATAGCGGAATCCGAATTAAGAAACTCAAATTAAATTTGTGCCTGTAGTGAAATTAATTCGGTTTTAAAAGACTTTCCGGCGGCTACCGGAGGCCTTTCTATTAAATAGATCGCGAAAATAGTCAAGCACCGACGACGCTCAGCTTCGCGCTCCGAAGCTTTGTCCCCGTCCGTGTTTAGGGAAGCAGAATAACCCTTAGAGTTACTGTCCGGCGACAGCTTTCAAAAGCTTAGGACATAACAACTGTTATGATTCTAGAACCACGCGATCAATTGTAATAAAATTTGACGTGCATATATGTTTTCTAATTCTAAATTCGGGAATTTTTTTTTCATGATTCTGACCTTTTGATGATCTTATTATAGTCATTTTTGGATTTTTGAAAAAATATTTTTGCTTTTTATCTTTTAAGATATGGTTTATACAATATATTTAACAATAGTGTATCTAAAGAAGCATAAAATTGTCTAATTTTTTCCGCAAGATTTTTTAAATTAACCATTCCGTTCAATTGTTATGATAAAAAAGGTGATTTAAAAAATAACTCAATATCTCCAAAACTAAATTGTCAAACGTCTTGAAAAAATGTATCACAATTAAAAACGATAATATCTTTTTGCTGTACAAATTTTAAGCCAGTTTAGCGACTAGTTTTTAAGCTAAATATCGAGAAGAAGAAAAAAAATGGATTTTTGATGTCGTACGATTAAGAGAGTAAAATAGTACATTGTACAACAAGGGGCGAAAATGGATTTTTCCAAGCGAGCACGAGTGCTCAAACATCATCCGAATTTGGAAAAGCACATTCGCCCCTCGTTTTTCAGCCTGCTTTTTATAATAAGTGTATAAGGAAGACCATTTTTGTTGCCTATGAAGTGGATCGAGAATGGAGTTTTTCGAGTCGTCCACTACGGTGTGCGTGTAGAGATGCATATATATATATATATATATATATATATATATATATATTTAAATTTAGTAAATCAAAATTATAATAAACCGAAAATTATGAAAAATTTTGAAAATTTTAATATTTTGGAAATTGTTTCAACATTTTTTAACGATTTAAAGCTTTAGTAAGGAGATGAACAAAAAAAATGAATCGAACAGACCGATAATGGTCGTTTTCGGTCCGCTCGATTTCCGATTCTCCGATTATTGTAAGCGCGTTCTACCTATATAGGGGTCGAAAATGGATTAATTGATACATGCATTGTGATCAGGGACTCTCGGTCTACTTTTTGTGTGAAGCTCGGAAAACCCCATTTTCGGCCCAGTTTATAGGCGCCGAAAATGGTATTTTTTATGCACGTGTTATAAAAATGCTTTATTTAAGTTGAAATTTTGGGAAAATATCGATCTTTTGATCACCTCCGCTAGGTTCTTTTTGCAGCTTATGAAACCATTTAGTTTAAAAGATATTATGATTCAAATTCTTTGTCTTTCACCCTGTATAATTGATAATTACTATTTTTGTTGAACCTTATAACTCTAAGTGAAGTTCAAAATGTTTTAAGAATTTTCTAGAATTTACGCGAAAAAAATTACTTTATTATTCCCAAAAAATATTACCCTGGGGTGGATTCAATCCCTGGACCTTTAGGTTTAGAAGCAAGAACTCTAGTTCGGCGCTACGGTTGTATTGGAAATATAATATCTTTTTGTACACTTGACGGACAAAATATCTGCTACGAACGATTTGAAAATTTGCTAGTATAATATGGTCTTTGCGTCAGTTAGGTTCGGCTGCTTGCAATTAGGTTATCAAAAATCAATGGCAGCCTAATCTAACTTACGCAAAGGTCGCGTTACACTTGCAAATTTTCAAATCGTTCATCGCAGATGTTTTGTTCGTCGAGTGTACTTATGTAATGTCCCACGTGTATACTCTTAAATTATATATTTCTACATCCTGCGAACCGGCAACCGTGTGAGCACGTAGAAAGTGCATACGGATCGCAGGTACATCCGACTGCGACATTATACTACTGAGCGCCGAAAATCGGAGCGAGTGCTCTGACCTCTGTGTCAGCACTCCTCGTGCGCGTGAAAGAGGACTACAAGGTTCAGAGTCAGCGAAAAGGTTTACGTTATCCTGGTCAATGGAGTTGAGAAGGCTGCCACCACTGACGCCCTCATACCAGCCCACCAGGACACCTCCGACCCGCAGTCCTCGTCAGCTGCCACGTCGTGGTCGCCGCAAACAAATACGTCCCACAGGAGATCTTCTAGGGGGCGCTGCCCTCCCTGTCAGCGCCTCGCGTCTGAGCGTAACTCGCCGTTCGCTCTCTCGCCGATCGACCCCGTCACGCTGCACATCATTACTCGTGGTTTTACGCAAAGGCGCTGCCAGCAAATACGACTTTTCAAATTTCCTCATACACAGATAATGAAACTGTTGAGAAATACGTGCACGAGCATGGCGTTGCATTTTAAGCATTTTGCTATTAAGAAAAAAAAGAACCCCACACCCAGGTAATGCAATAAATCTATCGCCCGCTGACCGTTTCGAGACGAGCCGTCCTCGGTTCGCGGATTAGGATGTGTCCAGATGTGCAATAAAATGCTTCCTGACCTTTTTTTTATGCAGTCGAAATATGCATCCAAGCTGCAGTTCTCTGCGTGTGCAGCCCTCTGCAAACTGTAGCCCTCAGTTCAGCCCTAGCACTCGACGAGGAAAGACCTCTTACTCTCGAGTCTGCTCTGTGCCAACATTTTTCTTACAACTTGTATTCCTTTTGCTATAATAAATATTGATATTTTTACTCTAAAATCGATTGAGTTTATTTTGCTTGATAAATTCAATAGGTTATGGGTCATCAGTATTTATTGACAAGCCACGCTGGCTTAGCAAATAGAAAGTGTTAAAAGTGTTAGTGTACTTGTGTCTCCGTTTAATTGCAAGCATCCTTTTTCAGTCACGATGTCTGACAAAGAGAGCTTAGAAGTTACAAAGCTTGAAGGTTCGAACAACTACACGCAGTGGAAGTTCGAAGTGCAGATCGCGCTAGAAGGCAAGGATCTATTCGGCTATGTAGACGAAACGGAGAAGAAGCCAGGAGCGGATAAAACCGCTGAACTCAAAGTTTACAATAAATCGGTATCGCGCGCGAAAACAATAATATTGTGCTCTATAAATCAGAAGCTACGATGCAACCTGATTAACTGTACGTCTGCGAAGGAAATGTGGGAAAAATTGAGCGAATTGTACGGCGATACAAGTGCTGATGCCAAGCAAGCTGCTTGGAAGAGATTTTATGCATTCCACATTACCGAGGACGAGACAGTGAGAGTGCAGTTAGAGCGATTCGAGAGCATTGTGAAGAAGTTAGATGAAATCGATAAGAAGCCTTCCGAGGAGGCTATCGTATCGAAATTGCTCAGCAGTCTGCCAGAAAAGTTTGAACTTTTCACTGTAGCTTGGGAATGCACGCCCAAAGATGATCAGACGCAAAAGACGCTTATAGCCAGATTAATCAAGGAAGATAATCGGCTTGCCGAAAAAGAAGCGACAACGCTTGCGCTTCGCGTGAAAAACGCATCGCTGAATGAAGCAAAAAGTGATGTGAAAAAGAAGACGCGCTCCAAGAAAGACATTGAAGAGTTAAAGAAAAGAACTTGCTGCGGAGTGTGCAAAGAAAAAGGCCATTGGACACGCGAGTGTCCACAGGAAAATTCAGAGAGAAGTGAGAGTCACTTCCTCGTACCAATGCATAAGTACAGAAAGTGGCAGAGACTACTTCATTGCGGACACGGGTGCCGGAAGACACATGACTTTTCGGAAAGAAATTTTCTCTGAAATTCGCCCAAATCCAGTAGGCAGTGCAGTGAAAGTTGCCGATAATCGCTGCATCGACGCGCCCGGAGTAGGTACAATTATAATCCAAGAAAGGCTTAATGGAGTTTTATATGAGCGCGAATTGAGAGATGTGCTCTACGTATCCGATCTAGGCTGTAATCTGTTTTCTGTCGGATCAGTAAATAGAAAAGGCTTGAAGTTTTCCTCTGATAATAAGGGTTGTGAGATTCGTGATAAGAAAGGGAATCTCATCGCACGGGGAATCTCTCAAGGCAATATATTCCGCATGCTTTTCAAAGTAAAATTGTCCACTGTGTGCAATGCTGTACGAGCAGATGGACAAAGCAAGCTGAATTTGTGGCATGCACGCATGGGCCACGTGAATGTTCGAACTGTTAAGCGAACGTGCGAACGGCTTGGCATCGACGGAATTTCCCAGGAAAATTTCGAGTTTTGTGAGGGGTGTGTGCTGGGCAAGCAGACCCGAAGACCGCACCCGAGCAGCGCATCTGAGAGCAATTACGGCGCAGGAGAAAAGATACACAGCGATGTCTGTGGGCCCGTAAATGTGCAGTCTCCAATCGGCACACGTTTTTTTGTCGTGTTCAAAGATGAGAATACGAGCTTCAGAAAGGTTTATTTCCTACGCCATAAATCGGAAGTGTTCGACCGCTTTAAGACATTCGAGGCGTTCGTGTCAAAGCAGCTAGGGACGAAAATAAAAGTACTCCACACGGATAACGGCACCGAGTATACCTGCGAGAAAATGCAGAGTTTTCTCAAAGACAAAGGTATCGTAAACGAATTTTCGGCCCCCTATATACACGAACAAAACGGACGCGCCGAGCGCGAGATCCGTACACTCGTCGAGAACGCACGTTCGCTTACCTCGCCGATGTAAAAGAGATGACTTTTAACAAAGCTACATCGAGCGAAAATGCTAGCAAGTGGGAGTGTGCCATGGACGAGGAAATGCAATCCCTCCGAGAGAACAACACATGGACACTGAGCACTTTGCCCAAAGGTAAGCAAGCTATAGGTTGCAAATGGGTTTACACCGTAAAAAGCGACGCAACTGGTAATGCAACGAGGTACAAAGCAAGACTCGTAGCAAAAGGTTTCAAGCAACGCGAAGGAATTGATTACTTCGACACTTTTGCGCCAGTTGCTCGCTATGAATCGATTAGGATTCTTCTTGCAATCGCTGCAAAACGCGACTACGAGATAATGAAGTTCGACGTCAAGACTGCATTCTTGAACGGCGAACTTCAAGAAGAAATCTACATCGAGCAGCCACTAGGTTACAAGGACAAGAACCAGCCGAATGCAGTACTCAAACTACATCGAAGCCTCTACGGACTGAAGCAAGCACCGAAGTGCTGGAACGAGAAATTCACGAGATTTCTCAAGGAATTTAATCTCGTGAATATCACAAGTGATAAGTGCGTGTTCGTAGGACAAGTGCAAGGTTTCGATGTGTATCTCGCGGTATATGTGGATGATGGTTTGCTTATGAGTGAGAGCGAGAGTGCGATTATGAGTGTGCTTGAACATCTGCGGAATAATTTAAAAATAACTTTTGGTCGGACAGATGAATTTCTCGGCTTTGAAATTAAACGCGATCGCGCTCGACGCCTCGTAAAGATTAATCAGTCAGGTCACATTGAAAAAGTTCTAAAAAGATTCAATATGCATGAAGCGAACTCTTCCAGTGTACCTGCTGAACCAGGTATGTTTTTGCTAAAATATACAGGACCGATCGACCCTAAAATACCTTATAGAGAGGCAATAGGATCATTATTGTTCGCGGCGCGAGTATGTCGTCCGGACATTGAATATGCAGTTAATTACGCGAGCCAGTTTCTTAGCTGCTACGGTGAATCGCACTGGCAAGCAGTTAAGAAAATTATGCGTTATTTGACTAAAACGCTCGACTACGGATTAGTTTTTGAAGACAGTGGGAGCTCGCTAGAAATTTCGGGCTTCACTGACGCTAATTTTGCCGGATGCGTAGAGACTCGCAAATAGCGAAGCGGATATGTCTTCGTTTTGAATGGTGCTCCAATATCGTGGTGCAGTCAATTGCAAAAACTTGTCACGGTTTCGACTGCTGAATCGGAGTATGTTGCGCTAGCGAATAGTGTGAAAGAAGCTATTTGGTTGCGCAGAATGATGAATGAGTTGAACATAGTATGTAAGAAAATACCTATGTATGTCGATAATCAAGCTGCTATTAAAATTGCAAGCAACTCCGAATGTAATGATCACAAGCGATCAAAGCACATAGATGTTAAGTTTCATATGATTCGTGATGTTTTTAATCGCGGCGAAATAGATGTCAAATATGTAAAGTCGAAGGAACAGCTTGCTGATATCTTCACTAAACCGCTGACAAAGCAACTATTTTGTAATTTGCGTGAAAGTTTAAATGTAATCGAATGCTCAAAATAAGTGGGAGTGTTGAGAAATACGTGCACGAGCACGGCGTTGTATTTTAAGCATTTTGCTATTAAGAAAAAAAAACCCTACACCCAGGTAATGCAATAAATCTATCGCCCGCTGACCGTTTCGAGGCGAGCCGTCCTCGGTCCGCGGATTAGGATGTGTCCAGATGTGCAATAAAATGCTTCCGGACCTTTTTTTTTATGCAGTCGAAATATGCATCCAAGCTGCAGTTCTCTGCGTGTGCAGCCCTCTGCAAACTGTAGCCCTCAGTTCAGCCCTAGCACTCGATGAGGAAAGACCTCTTACTCTCGAGTCTGCTCTGTGCCAACATTTTTCTTACAACTTGTATTCCTTTTGCTATAATAAATACTGATATTTTTACTCTAAAATCGATTGAGTTTATTTTGCTTGATAAATTCAATAGAAACATGATGTGACAGTGTACTTGGTACTTGGTTGGAACCGTGACAGGGAGTCAGATGTTACAAGGCCGAGAGCTAACTGAAATATGGTCTACAATAGATCTGACTGAGCTATTTATATGTTCCGAGTTCAATTAGATTGGAGATGGTCGAGCGTCTTGAGAGCCATCTCTCTCCCACCCCACCTCACTCTCTCACTCCTACTTCCGATTTCTGCTTGTCTTAGCTTCATCCACTTTCGAGCACCGAAAAATAAGTTAGTTGTTCATAACTCTATGCATGTAAATTTTCACGAATTTTATAATAATACATCTATGAAAAAAGGAGTATACGAGTACATACACCGTTAATTAAAATTATGAATTCCAGAAATTTCCGCCAGCGCCCACCACTGGTTAACTGGCGCTGACGCGCATGCGCTCTGTATGAGAGCGGCTCCACACGCGTACAGCGCATGCGGGTCGGCTCCAAATATCCCCGATTAACCTGCGGCGAGTGTTGGTGGAAATTCCCAGAATTCAAAGTTTTTATTAGCGATGAGTGTACATTAAAACATTTGGTAGAAAAACATCAAAGTATTGATGCTTTTCTACCAACGTAGCGAGGGAAGCCGTTGCTACGAAGATATTGGCGACGGTTGCGGCGAGGTAAGGGGGAGCAGCAGTAATTGTAAACCAACGCAACTAACATTGCCGCGACGACTTATGATCGGCTTACGCTAAAACTTTTATTAAGAAAATTTAACAATTGTCAATTTTGAACGTGCATGTAACACAGTACCATTCGAGGTGCATGCTAATAATTTGCAGGTTATCAATAGGCCGATGATTTAATAGCTGATATTTGAATATTGCTAATTATCTCCTGCTAAAAATGATAATATTGAACTCTGTAACACAAGCATTTCTTCGGTAAAAAGCGAAGTTAATGTCTCAGAGCTTTCAGAAAAATGTTCTCGTGCTCTACTGATTTCCAGACTAGCGGAAATCGGCGTAAAGTCGCATAAAGCGTCGCCCATCGCAAAGCAACTTGATTTTACAATAAATAAAACAGACAGATTTTGCCATACTTTCTGCGGGACTTTCTGCGGGACTATGTCCCAGACTTTCTGCCAGACTTTCTGCGAGATTTTTTGCCAGACTTTCGCGTTGATGGCTTCCCCTTTCTTTGCTATTGATATTTTAATCGGGTTTTCCAATGTAGACAGCGTCTTGAAAATATCAATATCTTTTACGACATGATATGTGGCTCCTGAATCAATCACAAAATGAATCTTTGTCAGATCACCAGATTGTTCATTTTTAGCTTCATCTGCTGTCATGAATGCAAATCTTTGGTCGTCAGATTGCGTTTGAATTGTATGCAGCGTTCGTTGATTATCTTCTGCTGCAATATTATTCTTTAAAAAGTAACAATCCTTTCGCTCATGATTTCTTCTGCCACAATGATCACACTGTTTATTTTTATTGTACTTTATAAACTTTTTCAGTAGAGAATAAAGAAAGTTTACAATAAGTTGAATTGATTTTTGCATACATATCAATAAATTTCCCATTCCTTTCATATGCAAGATAAGTGGCATATTCGAGCACTTATCATAAAAAGTACGGTGTGCAACAAGGGGGAGTGGCAATCCCCCCCCTATTGCACAATATACTATTTTGAAGCGAAAGGATTCCCATTAAATCAAAAGGAATCTATTTCAATCAAACGGAATCCCTTTACTTCAAAATTATTTTCCTTTGGGGTTTTAAACTAAGATTATTTCTATCCTCTTGGCCTAAGAGGGCATTTTTATGCTTGTATAGGTTAATCATTGAACCTCTCTTAAAAAAAGAGGTGACCTGATGTTGTGAGGCTGTTAATAAAGCGATTCGATTGGTTGAAAAATAAATATCCGTTCTGAATGTAGTTGCGATTTTGAACTAATTAATCTAACCTCAAGAAAATTAAGTTCGCATTGGATTTAGCTAAGAACTTATAATTTCGAGTTCAAAAATCAATTAAACGCAATGATGAGAATGAAGGATTCCAGACAAATGTCACCACGATAGCGGTAATAACTTTTACCGCAAAATTCCCAACACGTACATGAAATAGTTCCTTTTTTATACTTGAAATTGGGAGAGAAAATTGATCATTTCGAGCGTGTTTTTTAAAGGTTTTGAGAAATAATCATTTCTCACACGTTAAATCCCCTCTTTCCACTTTAAGAAACAAAAAAAGATGCGCTGATTAAAAAAATACGATGTAACATGCAAGAAGACCTATTTCAGACTCGGGTGAGATGTCTTCAGCACTTGGCTCCGTGACTCCAACTCGTGCTGATCAGCTCACGCTCGCTAGGAATAGCTTATTTCTTTCCTTATTGAACAATGTACTATTTCTAATAAATCCATATTTCCTAAATCTTTTGACCACTTTTCTCCTTTGAACCTTCTAAAGACTTGATTACAATCAATGTGCCTCAATAAAATAAACTAATTGTAATTGCTCAATATTAAAAAAAAAAACATAATAAGACATTTTTGTTATAAAACGACTTTTTCTATATAGTAACATTTAATAAATAATACTTTTTAATAGGAAATTATTCATCTTCAGTTCACACCTTCTTACCCATGCCCACGCATAGAAACTGCAGTAGGCAATATATTGTTTGGGCGCATAATATTTTTACGAATATAACATTCATGAAATAAAATAATTTGATAAATTTTGGACTGTAAAAAAATAAAATACACAATCATGGAAAAGAATGTGGCAAATAAAGGTGATGCAGAAGCATTAATAGTTTAATGCCTGCACAGTGAGTTTTACTTATCATCACATGCATAGGCAAGCCGATGAGGTAGGAAATATTCCAATTCCAATTTTGAACGTTTTCGTGACATAACAAATGTATTGAAAAAGTGAACACCAATATTTTTATTATATGCTTTACTTAGAATTCATCCCAGGCGGAAAACCTATCAAATTTGAACATGAATTTTGTAGTGGTAGATAGAAACAAAATTTAATGTTCGACGTGACATGTAGGTGGCGGTACAACTCACCTTATGACTCGAGGAATTAGCGTCTGCTCAGTATTCAATACATCAAAAAGTACAATTCAAGAAAAAGTTTTTTCGGTAAACTTATAGACTTTACGAAAAAAATTTTAAGAAAAAAAGTCTTAAAATTAGTCAAGAAACACTCTCAAATTTTTTCAAAAATTTTTTAGGTATTTTTGAAAAATTGGATTTTTTGAAATTTTTGAAAATTAAAAATTGTATCCAAAAATTCTGAAAAGAATTGAGAGTATTATTTGACTACGGAGACGGACCTTACGGAGAGAATGGTGTTAAAGATAGAAATATACTTTATACGAACCATATTTTAAGAAATGTTCAACAAGCATTAAAGTTCTTTCGAAAACTAAAGGTCGACTAGGGCAATTAAGAAAAAAATTGAAGATAGTGCACCTTGTTTCATTGAAGCAATTAGACAATGCGTTGAGGCTATAACTCAAGAAGATATTTCTTGGGAGTTTAAATGTTAAGCTGTACGCGATAACATCAATAAATTACCCTATCACATTTTCGGCGATCACAGTCAATGTAAAAATAACAAGTATAGGTGTAGTGATCAGGCAGTTGGCAACGAAGAAAATATTGTTACAGCTTTACAGGAAGCTAATCTCATGGATGACGTAGAGCAGTGCGTTTTTCGAGCTGCTAATAATGCATCAAGCTTACTTTACAACGTTACAACAAACAGATCATAAAGTTTTAATGCGCTCATAGCAAAAGCGATTGGTGGAAAACGTCTCCATCTTTGTAAAAAAGATTCATATGCAACCCGTTGCCATGTTGCCGGAGTATTACAAAACACTGGATCAACAATTGGTACAATTTGCGAAGCTGCGAAGAAGCAAGTACCAATTTACGCAGAATTTCTTCAGAAAAAACGGCAAAGATTGAATGCATTACGACAATTGAGAATGGCTAATAGAGATCCAGTTGAAGAGAAGATCAAGAAAGCTTATAGTAAAGCTGATAAAGATTATGGTCTGATATAAATGAAGCAGAATTTTCAGTTCGTGTCAAGCAACATTATGCAATTCTGAACGCATGGCGTCTCGAGACAGACGCTATTGAAAGCCGAAAATGGAATCAAAGCGAATGCAACGAATGGGAAAAATATGTAAAAAACGTCCTGAAATCTCATGTGCATCGTTCGTTTCAGAAATATTGTATCCTCAAACGTTAAAGGATCCGGCATTAGACTATGGTATCGCTATGGAGTTTTGGCTAAAATAGTTATAACAGATCTCGGGTACAATGTACAACCATGTGGACTATGTCTGGACCTAGAAGTCCTTGCAATAGCAGCATCGCCTGATGATTTGATAGGTGTAGATAGAATACTTGAAATAAAATGTCCGTTTACGGCAATGCATATGGATCCAGAAGTTGCTATCAAAGACAAGAAGTTACATATCGGCAAAGCTTTTCGCATAAAAAATAACGAAGTGATTCTTAAAGAAAAACATTAATATTATTACCGAATACAAGGTCAATTACGTGTAACCAGTAGAAAATATTGCTTATTCGTTATATTTTTGTTGGTATAAAAATGATGGTGATTGAAAGAAATGATGAATTTATTGAAGAAATGATAGTTTAAATTGCCGAGTTCTATTGTTATTTAGTACCTGGATTGGGATTGTTTAGTACCTGAAATAATAGATAGTAAAAGGAAAAGATGTATGCCTTTGTGAGAACCAGATTACATACTGCAAGCTCAAGAAGAAGCCAAGCAACGACAGCAGATACGAAATGAAGCAAATTAAAACAAAGAAAACGAAAGTAAAGAAACAAAAGCGACGAATATGAGTACCACACAAAAAAATAAAAAGTCTTCAAATGCAAACGTAAATAAAAAATAATTAAAAAGGAAAGCACTGAAGAATGATGAAGAGATTTCACAAGCTAAAAAGTTAGTTCAAGAAGTCGAAACTATTGAAAATAGTGGTAATGCCGCTTGTGATATCGACATTAATAATCAAGCTTGTAATAGCAAGAAAATAAAAAAGCTACTATGAATGTAAATAAAAAAAAAAAAAAATAATAATATAAACATTTCGTTGAAACGAAAAGTACCACAGAAAAAATTGTCAGCTGTTGAAAATTATAGTCGAGAAGTGGAAAAAACTTCAGAAGAATTAGGATTAAATGATGAAAAAGATAGCGAAAATACCTCAGATATAGACTTAGATGCGCCTATTAATGCAGACATGATTCATAAACAATGCCAGGCTATTTTCGAAAGAAATGACATTTTTGATAATTATTTATCAGACACGAATGAAAATGGATCATTAGGAACTAAGTAGTTTGAAAATTACATGAACAAGAATAACCATCGCAGTTCAGAGTCAACAGGTAAGTAGTTTTTACTCCCGATAATTCCTAAATCAATTGCCTAAAACATTTATTGCGTTGATTAATCGAGCAAGCAAATTATAGTCATTTAATTACGAATAGTCATTTAATTATTCTGTTGAATAATCGCGCAAGAAAATGATTGCAATCAAATCTAAGTATTTATTATTGCGTTGAAAAATCGCGCAAGAAAATTGCAATAAAATACAAATATTTATTGCGTTGAGTGATTGCGCAAGAAAATCAAATCGTAATTTAAAAATCGCGCAAAAAAATGCTGTAGTGAATTAACTATATTTATTGCGAAAATTGTTCAAAGTAAGTAGTAAGTTAGTATTGCTTTGAATCATCGCGCAAGGAAGGATTACATTTTATTGCGTCTCCATCTGCAATACTACAGTTATTGTTGATATATTTTATATAAAATATAATAGCTATAACTATATTTGCAGAACCCAGAGATAAACATAATTCATTGTATTTATATCCATTTTTAATTTTTTTTTTCATAAATGCATATTATTTTAGAATTAAATAAAATGAATTATTTTTATCACTGGAAACCGCATCTCTAATCCATATACGTCAACCTCTCCATCAAGTGATGTAACCTGTTATCACAAACGAGGCTCTGATGTCATATTTTATATAATGTAAATTATTTATTTCAAGATTCTATCGTTAATACTCTTAGTATAAGTTCTTTATACAAAAAAAACAATAAATTATATAAACATAATTACGAATATTTTTTGATTTTTCAGAAATTATTTTTCATAACATTTTTTCAACTCACATCTTTCTTATATTCAAATAAATAATTAAGAATAATATCCAGGTAAAAATTATGTAATACTTCGATTATTCCAGAAGAAGACGTTACTACCACCCTGGACAACATGCACCTCAGAGACCGTTCCCGTCGCTATATTCGTATTTAGCGACCTCCAAAAACCCCAAGTAACGAGTTTCGACGAATTAGGTTATTCATTTCCCGCAAAACTCAAGGAGACGACGTTAATACTGGGCACCGTTACCCGGAGGACCTATATTGGTATTCAGTGACCTCAAAAACCGTTGAGTGACGATTTTCGACTAATTATATAAATAATTCCCGTAAAAATCTAGGAGACGACGTTGACACTGTCCACCCTGGACACCAGGTACCTCGGAGACCGTTGCCGTCGCGATATTCGTGTTCAGCAGCCTCAAAAACCACCGAGTAGCGAAACTGGATTCATTTCCTTCAATATTTATTAAGTTGTTAATTTATTATTCTTTGTATCTTTGCGATGTACTTCCAAAATGCATATTTGTAATGCACAAATGCATTTTTCAAAATGGAATCGACCAATTTTAGTCACGAAGTTTGTGGACGCTCTTACGAATCGAATGCAAAAAACCGCATTAAGATCCATCTTACTGTTAAAAAAATCGGTAGTTCATTGCTTTATTTCGTCGACTACCCCGGGGGGCTGAGGGGTGGGGGGGGGGGTGGCTTTCATATTTTCAAAAATAACATAAAAATGAATGACTTACGTTATTTGGTGGGGGGGGTGCACTGAGGGGGGGTGCAGGGGGGAGTAACAAAACTCTAAAATCCCATCAAAAATCTAAAATTTAAAATTTTGCGCCTTTTTTCAGGCCACCAATCAAAACTCGTTTTAGTCGGCTTCACTTTTCTCTGTTCTCAATTTTAAGGAGGAAACTACGAGGGTGGTATTTATATAATTAACATTTTTGAGAACTGCTATTAAAAATACATCTATGCGTATATATATATATATATATATATATATATATATATATATTTTCGTTTTGGTACATGCATGTATATTATATTTGAGGAGACAACTGCTTTTACAAAACTGCTTTACAAAATATCTTACTACGTACCCATAAGATTATTTAGAATGATGACTTTGAATCAGTTACTATATACAAACTGAAAATTTTGGTTTTTGTTGGAAAATGGTCTAAAATATAATTTCAACTAATTAAAGTGGTAAAAGTATAAGTCAAATTACAACTTATTATTTAGTCTTTAACATTTCAAAAACATATTATATCATATAGTTCTGATCCATACTCTGTAACTTATTAAAAAAAAGAAATCCAATGAGAATGAAAAGTACGCGTACCAAAGATTTTACATGATTTCTGTTTTTCAGTAGCTTATAAACTATATGGATCAGAACTATATGATATATATTTTTGGAAATATTGAAAACTGAAAAATAAGTTGAAATTGGACTTAATCTTTTATCACTTGAATTAGCTGAAATCATATTTTTGACCATTTGCCGGCAAAAGCCAAAATTTTCAATTTTTATTTAAGCTCATTTGTAAATTATTCTGAATGATCTGATGGGTTGGTGGTGAGTTTTTTTTAAGACAATAATTAAAATCACTTCTGATCAGTCCAAACTTATTTTTACAAAGAAATAACATCATAAGATATCAAATTATAGTTTTAAAGCGATTTCTGTCAAATAATGTACATGCGTTAAACCATAACAAAATTGTTCTGATAAAATAGAAATATACTGTTATATTTAATTGTTTTGGTGTATGCACTTGTATTATTTGAGAACAATAACTGATTTTATATAACAGCTTTATGAAAAAATCTTACTTTGCACTCATAAGATCAATCGAAATGATTTAGAATCCGTTACAATAAAAATTGAAAATTTTGGCTTTGTTCGGCAATTGGTAAAAAATATGATTTCAGCTATTTCAAGTAATAAAAGGATAAGTCCAGTTTCAATTTATTTTTCAGTGTTTAGCATTTCCAAAAACATATTATATCATATAGTTCTGATCCATAGTCTATAAGCTATTGAAAAAAATGAAATTTTGTGAGACTAAAAAGTACGCGTATCAAAGATTTTACATGATTTCAATTTTTAATAGCTTATTGACTATATGGATCAGAAATATCTGATATAATAAGTTTTTGAAAATGTTAAAAGCTGAAATTGGACTTATCCTTTTATTACTCGAATTAGGTGAAATCATTCTAAATAATCTTATGGGTGTATGGTAAGATTTTGCTTCCTTTCTTACTGAAAATGTCGTTTTTCTACGGAACACGATAATTGGAGTAAAGGGGCATGAATCAAGTTACAATTTTAGATTCATTTAGTATTTTATATGGTATCTTGATCACGTTCTTTGGGCTGATGTTCAATAGGTCAATTAGATTTTAAGTTATTTAAGATTTAATTGCTTTCGAAAATTTTTTTAATTTATTATAATTTGGTAACTAAACAGGGAAACCCTGTTTAAAAACTATCATGATAATAGAGAGTAATAAGAACTATTTACCATATAAATTTTAAGTAATTCATGTGTCAGATACCGAGACAAAAATAGTGGAAAAAATGTTTTTCTATGGGGCATGCGATAACTGGAGTAAAAAAGGGTGAGACATGTTGAAAATTTAAAATCATTAGATTTTGAGATATTTAAGATTGCATATGTAGTGTTGTTGGAGTTCATGTGGGCTATGTAAATAAGAATGAACGTCTCTTATACACCAGATGCTGATTGTCGTCAGAATTGAATTATTTTAATTATTCATTTATATTTAATATATATTTCTCATATAGATCATAATGTTGCCCGCGCGGAGCGCGCTAAATGTCACTAGTATGAATAAAAAATAGGTAAAGACCACGCATCTTATAACATCGATATCTCTTCAGATAACTCATATTCGGTACTTCTTATAATCTAAAAAAACTGCACCCTGTTTGAATCTAATTCCACGTCGCTAAAAATCCATAAAATGCAATATTAATTGCAAAAAGTTAATAAAACTCAATTTAACAATCGTCGAACTGCACGGCGTCTTGGCGCATGCGCGGCGCAGATATTCTAGAGTTTTTATTTTGGGAGGTCTTTAGCGGTAACTTCCCGCAGATTATCTATATTGCATTAAAAATTGTATAGGAGGTTAACTTATACATTTTTCCTTCTTAATAAAATAGTGAATATTAATAAATACAAATTTAAGTCAACAATGGATACACATACAATGGTAATTATATTAACAACGTTATGTTTAAAACTTTCTATAGTTAATACTCTTTATTCGTTGTTTAAAATAGTTAATATGTTTATAACTGTATACTTTGCCATATTATAATGTGTCATAATTAAATATTACATTTTCGTTTCTACGTGAATCAGAGAGCAACAGTGGTACACATCGTCTTGCAGTCATTAAACAATAGCAGGCTAAAAAACATCAAGTTAAAACTATTGTTATGCATCAATGAGCCGTACAACACCTGAGGCGACAGGAAGCATACTGTGCTATGGTCATTTCCTTATAGGTCTACACTTTTGGAAACTAGACATGTATTATATTTACCCATCCTTGCCTGTCGTTCCATGAGACAATAGTTTTATCTTGAAGTTTTTTAGCCTGCCATTGTTTAATGACCGCAAGACCATGTGTACCTCTGTTGCTCTCTGATTTAGCGCCAAACGCAAGATGTCTGGCGCTACTGTCAATTCATACTTCCGGAATAAGTGTGGTGCTGCACTCTTAATTCAAAGAGTACATATTGTATTATCACAGTTACTATGTACCTTCGATTTTATTTTAGCAACTCATGCAT
The DNA here is from genome assembly GCA_024372645.1 of Trichomalopsis sarcophagae. Classification (NCBI taxonomy): domain Eukaryota; kingdom Metazoa; phylum Arthropoda; class Insecta; order Hymenoptera; family Pteromalidae; genus Trichomalopsis; species Trichomalopsis sarcophagae. Next base: position 580,995 of record QLSS01000077.1, read on the forward strand.
TGTTATATAACGAGTAGAATTCTCACTTAAGATTCTCATGTGATTATTTAAAAATTGAAATATTGCTCAAAATGGTTCAAGATATGTATTTTTGAACTTATATAGGAAGTTCACTACATAGAAGGTAACTTTTAATTATAATAAATTGAATTATAGTTATTTAAGAAATTTTAGCAACCAGTTCAAAAATTATTTTTAAAAATACCCAAAAAGCCTTTTGTATTTTATTTAAACAATGACCGAGACCGAAATCGTGGCCACAATTTATATAAAAACATACTGGCATCTTCCCTAAGAACTTTCTGCAGAGAAACTACTGGCTGCCTCTTAACGTGTTTTTCTTTTAGTAACTTTTTATTCTAATCCGAGTTGGCAACAGCAAAGAATGTGTAACTAATAACATGAGATTATTCGAAAAGATTTAAGTGTAGTTGAGCGAGCATTATTGAATCCAGACGGAATCAAGCATAAACGATATCGAAGCGAAGTTTGATAATTTAATACATTATCATTTTTAGTTGTGTCAGCCAACTTTCACATTCGATAACGATACGTCTTGCTTTATAGCCCATACGATGTTATGTCATGTATTATTATCAACGACTAAGCGACACAACGAGGATCTCTGATCCAAAAGGGCAATATATGCATCCAAAGAAAGTTGTTATTTGATAATATAAGAACACGAAATTAAAACATTATAAAATCGTGCAAGATTTTAGTAAAATTTAATTTTGGTAACACTTTTTTTTATAAAAATCTGAAAATGCTTATTTCGAAATCTAGTCATATCTTCATATTATATATCTTATAATGACTAATATAAATTTATATTTTTTGCAAAATTACATTTTACATCGGCATGTGGCCTCTCCATCAATTTGAACGAGTCTAAGAATTTTAAATTGGAATTAGAAACTACATAGAAAAATAATAATGAGAAGAACAAAACTACAAATAGATACCATTTTATTTATCAAACACGTTATAACAATAAAACAAACATAATAATCGATTAGCTATTAACAAAAATATAAATAACAAAATGCGCATTTTCGTTAGATCCTAATATCGATATTTGACCAAATGTTCATCGCGTCTGTCGTCTTGCCTGCGTTCTGAGCTACGATATCTACGCCGACCATCGAGTTTGTCGATAATAGCGTAAGCTTTCGCTAAGTATACGAATAATTTTTCTTTCTCTCCCTTGAATTTGCTCGCATCTTCTTGAAAAATATATCGTACGTTGGACTCGGCTATTTCCAATTGAAGACTGAAACGGGCGTCGGACAATTTTTCTGCATACCTAACTCGGACTTTAAGTTCGTGGTACTTTTCTGGTTTGTAACTCTCTTCCGACCAGTTGTCAACAAAATCGTAGAAACATTGCTTTTCTTCTTCTATCATAGAAATTTTGGAACGTATGGATTCCAGTTTCTCACTTATGCTGCTCATTGTTTATTAACTGCAAAATAACATATATTTTATGTACAAAATACAATTGCGAAAAATCAATGAGCTTTTGTGGCAGTTATCATTAAACGAACTTTTGTGAGTTGTTTGTGTTTACAATCACTGTGACTGAGAATATAATTATCACAAGGGATTTTTTTTTTAAATGAGCAATCGATATGTAATGTCTTTTACATTTAAAACACGATGGAAATACTAAATTATCATTTTTTGTGAATATCTGAGACTTACGATTGAATACTATGATGTCTCGACAAGAGCTCGTCTACAACTAAGAGCTATTTACTATATTTTGAAACATTGTATCGCTCCGAAAGTGCTGCCGTTTAGCGACTATATGAAGTATTACTACTTATGCGACAATAAACTGAGCCAGAAATCACAGAAATTTTGCTTATGAAATAATCCATGTGATAAATAGTCACTAAGTATTGTTTTATATTTTATTTTATGTTTCGATTTCTTTATAAAAATTAAATTATGTATCTTACGTATAATATACCGAATAAAATTTACATAATTGTACATTAAAAGGCGAGTTTCGACGCTGACGTTGTCAATATCTTATCGACTAATTCAATTCTTTCTTCTAACAGTTCCATTTTCTTATCGGGCATTGCATTCTTCTTAATATTCTTGAGAAGGAAATAATTAATGAAGAGTCTTAGTCCTTCTCTGAATTGATGTAGCTGCGTTGACGCAGATATTTTCTCGAAAACTTGAAGGCACGTTTCTGTATTTTCATAAAGTAAAATGTCCAGCATAATTTTCTTGAAGAGCTTCATCGTTGCTGCGTCCAACTCTCCAAGTTGTATCACCTGATAAGCATATGAGTTTATTAAAAAGTTGTAAATAAATAAATAGATGCATATTTATTGGACTAAATAAAATTTTAAAAGATAATTACTTTCAAAATTGATAAGGGCAAAGCTTTTTGAATAAATAGGTACGACATCATTTTTGCCATATTTATCACCTGTTTACTTTTGAAACTATCCAAAATTTTCAACTTATCCCATAACGTATACTGTATTGTCATCTGAAAATAGTTTGGAACGTAAGTACATATATATATACATGCACAATTATCAATGAAAGTGAATCACCTACTTGATATTTTCTATCATATTCACAGAATTTTTGTAACAATACAGCATAATAGGGATTGAATGCCTGCTCTTGCAGACAACAATTCAATATTACATAAATAATTTCTCTCTCCTGACGATCTTTCAGTCCTAAATGATGCAATTTTTCGAATGCATCCAAATAGTCTTCAGCTGTCATTAAAATACAAAAAATATTTTTTCTTACATCTGTGTTCATTCTTTGGGCTCGAGCCAAAGCAAGAATTTTTTGACTATAGACTGGCTTATTATCGGTGGATTTTTTGGACTTATCATTTGGCAAAGCTTTGCCTGACCAAGCTGAACCTATAATCCACCATTTTCCCCTTTCATCAGCTAAAACGAAAAATGTCAATTTATTAATAATTTAACTCCAAAATAAAATAACTTTTTGATGCTGGTACTTACCATTTAACAAATCTTCAAGGGAGAGATTTAGTTGTGAAACAGTATTTCCTTTTCTGATTAAAGTTTTTATGATCTTCTTTAAATGTTCAACATAACTTTGATCGTACTGTGGAATCTTGTTCATATTATTGTTTTTAATTGCCAATAATACTTCAAGCATAAATTGAATTCTTGAGCTACGACAGAATTTAGCTAGATTTGTATTTTTACAATGAAATTAAGAAAACAAACAATTAATTGTGTATGAAAGTCTTACTTTGAAGATTTTACTGCAGCTGCTTTTTGTTGCAAATTTAAAATTAATGCCTTTAAAGCAAGAGGATCATCTTTCCTCATTCTAAATCCAGCAGTTTTTAAAACCAACAGAATAATTTCTATTTCTTTTTCAGTAAACTTCTCTGTCATTTTGTCTAGAATTTGGTACATAAGCTGCGATCCAAAGACCTGGAGAAAATGCAAATACAACTTAAGTAAGTTTTTTCTAAATCTCAAATATTACGTTTTACATTTCATATTATATTGTATTCAATAAAAAATACCTTGAAATTGTACAAATGAGATATCATTAAAACCAAATTATCAAGTTCTTTGTTTTCAACATTCTGAGGCTGTTGAATCATTTCATGAAACTTCTTTACAAGAACCATAATAAAATTGGCTCCAACTTGTGTACCGATATTTGCATGTAGTATAGCAATGCACATCATATGTTCTGTTACAAGTCGTTCTGCTGTCAGTACAGGAGCAATAATAGACTCCAGCATTAGATTAGTAATTGTTTCATTCATATCATTTCTACTGTTAGACATGTACAATTCATCCAACTGAAAAATAATTATTTAATATGATTAATACTACATGACATAACAAACATTACATGTATATATATTTACCTGAGAAACAATAGCATGCATATTACTTTCCGCCAACCTATTCAAAAGACCTTTGACTTGTCTTTTCAATGCAATTAATTTTTCGCTCTTTTCAGGATTATTTTCCATTTGCTTTGATCGTAAAGATGGGGGAACATATTTTTGTTTATTTTCATCTACAACAGAACCATCTTTATTTCTTTTCCTGCCATAAATATCTTCCCACACCTCTTCCTCCTTTTCTGAACCCTCTTGTTCATCAGATTTGATGTCAGAATCAACGTTGGATTCTTCTTCAGAAAAATTAAATAGTTCATCATCATTGTCGGACCCAAAGTTTTCTTCTACATCAAATGATTCGTCAGCAACCTTCTTATCTTTTTTAGATTTAACTGCACTCTTATTATTTTTAGAATCTGTCTTCTGTTTCACATTTTTACTCTTTTTCACCGGTTTCATTATTTCAGCAGGTTCATCACTTTCTAATTCAGAATCAAATTCATAACTTTTTGAGATCTTTGTTTTTTTCTGTACATGATTATTTTTCTTATTATTACTAACTTCGATATCGCTGTCACTATTATCATCAAAATCGTCATGGTCCAATTCAGAATCTGATTCCGAGAAAGATTGCTTACGCTTTTTCACTTTCAACTCAGCTTCATTTTGCTTACTAGATCTTACTTTCTTCTTCTTAGCAGGCTTTGTTTTTGAACCTCTATTACTATCGCTGTCAAAGACATCCGATTCATCATCTGATTGCAACACCAACCTTCTTTCACTTTCTGCAGCAATTTTTCTCGTTTCTCCATCACAAATATCCAAAAGATCTATACTTTTGTTAAGAAATACATACCTTTTTCAAAACTATATTTTAAAATTCTAACAAGACAAGTATAAACATTTTTAACATTCTTTTAAAAGGATACAATCCAGCCCATCCGAAACAAAAGCTTTTGGTAAATGCTTTTTTGTTTGCTTTCCTTTCGTTTTTCGGTTGAACTTTAACTTCTTTTCCAAGCTTTTTATTACTTTGTCTTCCTGTAGATTATCTTTTTTCAAATTCGCTTTACGCTTTTTAGCGAAAAATCTCGCACCCTTACTCATTTTGAAATGCAAGGATTCATACGCTTTAAATATTTACAATGATATAATAATTTGTTTTTGAGTAACTCAAATATTTAACTTTGGACTCTCAACTCACATGTTTTGGATGTCACAAGGCACGACCATTATTTTTGAGGTTATGTTTGATCATGTTTACCTATGTATATGACAATAAGTATGGAAGAGAGATCGGAGACATCAGGCGCGGTATATATATGAGTTTTATACGGCTCATATGGTAAACTAAACTTCTGTCGGTAACATATGTATGCGCGGTATTGTCGCGTGTCGCGTAACGACGCCATTTTCACACTAGACCACGCAAGCGCATGCGGTGCAACTGAAATCAAGCGCGAACTTTCAAATTAGATTTAAGCCTAAAATGCAGCAGAGTTAGTCGCGTCGCCAGATAATAAAAAAATAGCAGAGAGAGAGAGAGAGAAAAACTTAGCATGTAAGCCGTACAAGACTAGCATGTGCTCGACAGCTCCTCCGTCCCCAGCCGGGAAATCCGGAGGGACGCAAAAAAAGAAAAAAAAAAAACGCGCAGCAATCACGACAATCCCTCATGCGGGTCGAGCAACCCCGATAATCTTCCGCGCGGGCCAGCGAGCGCGTACTGGAACCGCCATAAAAATACGGAAAACCCTGCAGCAGCCGCCCAGATGACGTTTTACAGCCCCGCGCCTTCGAAAAAGGGTAAAAGGACGGCATGTCTGGAACGCATCGGGGAACGGTGCGTGCACCCTCCCACAACGACGGCCGGGGACGCTTCGGAAAAGACTCAAGGGCAGAAAGGAGGGATGAAGGAGGAGAGGAGCACGAAGCCGACGGAGCCCGGGAAGGAGACGAGGGAAGACACTCGGTTTCAGCTCTCGTAGCGTGGAGTCTCTCTCGCTTCGAGCCTAACTTGTAATTTGTATTCGATAGTCTAAATCCACAACTTGTATTCATCAATATACCTTAAATATACTCTCCAGCTTGGAGTTTACCGAGAACTCATCAGAACGGTGATATTAAAATCTGAACAGTGTTCGTGGACGTATTCTACGCGTACGCCCGCTCTATACGTCGATACGCAGAACCAGACGTTTACAGTATGTAGCAGTTACACAAAAACTACCGCACTTTTATTTAAAACTTATTTACAATTTACACAGAAGAAAAATTTTTAAAATTATTCTTTTTAATTATTTTTATTTTTGTTTGACGCAACAAGTACAAGCAATAGAAACATAAATTAGTTTATGCTGATTCAAGATAAATGTATAAATTACATATTTATTATCATACAACATGCTAAAGTACGTAATATTATATAAATAATATTTTGTAAACATTAAACATCAACGACTTTCTAGACACACATATTGGTACACCTCGTCTTATATTTATGAGAATTATATTTGAGTTATATTAAAGAAATTGAAAAATATTATAAATCAATAAATAACTTTGGTTTTTTAAGAAACAATACACATTTGTTCAATTTATAAACGATTAAAAACTTCAAAAAAAGCATGGATTATAGTTTGGATATTATATAGCAGGAGAACAACCTTTCGTCTCAGAAATATTACTTCTGACGCAAAGCCGATCTGACGGCCAACTTTATACCAGCGATTTCGTGAGCAGAGGTATTTATTAAAGTATTAGTCACATCTTCACTTTTTTCAAAATTAATAAAAGCATATGCCTCGTTACATGGACGGTAAACAGAGATGACGTTACCAAAGCTGTAAAAAAAATTTATAAATTATTAGATAAAACCTTTCTATGAACGGTTGAGAAACATTATAACTTATTGTATGTAAAACTTACTGCTTAAATTTCTTTTTTAACATTTGCTCAGTAATATCATTTGTCAATCTACCAACCCATATTGCTTTATCATTAGCAGATTTGTTAGTTGGAATGAATTTTCTTTTGGTATCAGGGTTAATATGTAGTTTATTATCTTTGTCACAATTGCTAAATCCTCCTAAAAATCTAACGAAGGCAAAAAACATTAATTATCAAACATATATTAGGACACAACAGTAATAACAGTAGAGAAATGTACAGACTGAGATTTTACTGGTTTAGCCACAAGATGCAGAATTTTTACTTTGCCAGGCTGATAGTTTAACATCCTATTAAATGTTTCAAAATTTTCAGATTCTTCTTCGTCACCTGATGAAAACACCATATCATCACAATTATAATCGTGAATGTCAAAGATATTGTTAAACTTGGAAATACTTGAATTCTTCTGAGATTCATTTAAATAACCAATAGCTTCCTAAAGATAAAGTTTTATTTACAGAATTGTATACAAAAAGAAAAATTGAATTCAAATTGCATAGTTATTATTACCAGTACGGAAGGATACTTTTGTAATGCCATTAAAGCATCTTTCTCATTGAATCCAAGGCTTATAATGTGTGAAATTTTTACACGAAGCAATTCTCTTTGAGCATGGCAATTTTCTGGATTCATACGAGTAGCTTCTTTTAAAAAATACTCAGCTTGCTTGTAATCCTAGGAAATAAAAAATGTATGCAATATACCTCTTATACTTTCATAGGTTTAAATTACTAATATAGATTTTTATACCTGAAGAGCATAGGCAGCTTGTCCAGCTCTTAAATTTGCTATAAATAGATGTCCAATATTAGTGCACAAACGAATTACGTATTGAGCATCTGCTAAAGCGCTATAATTTAAAAACTTAAAAATTATTCTATTTGCTATTAATTATTCACATAAAAATATGTACTTACAATACAGGTTGCTTCATTCTTAAAAAACAATAACAACGATTTAAATAATGTCTATAGTCAGACTGATTATAGTCGATAGCTGCAGTAATACAATGTAGTGCTCCCATGAGTTTGTTATCAAGGATCATTTTGGCACCTTGTTCTGCATATTTTTCACTATAAATTATACATTCTTTATTATCAGAAATTGGCAAGTGTTGACGTTTTCTCTGCAAAAGGGAAGTGTATGAATATACATCCCGAAATATAAATAATACATGTATTTCTTAGATTAAAAAAAATTTATTAATTCTTACCGTAATAACAGTAGTAAACTCTTGTTCATTATCAATTTTTAATTTTTCTTGCTCATTATTCTGTTTACTGATATTTTTTGTTTGTGTTTCGGTTACTGGCTTTGTTTTGGCTTGTTTTTTTTTTTTTTTGCGCTTAATAATGTCAGCAATAAATGTTGGCATATGTTTTGTATCTGTTAATAAATCCAGATTATCATTACTGATGCTATTCATTTCCTCAATTTCAAATTCTTCTGTATCTTGTTCTGAATGTTCGGGTTCAATGAGTTTCTTATTTTTAGTCTTGTCTTTGTCTGTATTATTAACTTCCTTTTTCTTAGGCTTAGTAGCTTCCTCTTTAACATTTTTATTTGAATTATTTTTTGACTTTTTATCATCAAATGACTTAGAACTAGAAATGGATAAATCTCTTGTATTGGAAGTTGATATGTCTTTAACATTTGCCTCTAAATTTTTTTCCTTTTGACGCATTTTTTTCTTTTGCTTCTTAGAAAGCTTTTTATTTGATTGCAAATTTTTATCATTTGCAGAATTTTCATTTTCATTTCTGTTAGATGAAGGTATGATTTTATTTGAATTAGGTATTCTAAATTCAATCACCTCTAATTTTAACTTTTTATTTAAATTGTTATTTAAAGTTTGACTTTCTACATCAGATTCCACATTTGAATTGATAGATTCATCTTTTACAATTTTGTTTTCTGTATTAGATTTTGCATTTAGCTCAACTAAATTAGTTTTTTCAATTCTGTTTTCTGTATTCATTTTTGCTTCTGATTTTACGAAATTATCAACTTTTACAGTCTTATCTTCTGCACTAGATTTCATATTTGATATATCTGAATTAGAGTTTTCACTCTTAACTTTAGAAATAGATTTTGTATATGACTGCGTGCTTAGATTAATTTTTGCAATCTTCATATCTTCTTTGGATTCTTTTTTTGATAAACATGAATCTGCAATAGTTTTCTTTTTATTTTCTTCATTCTTTTTAATTTTATTTTCAACAATAGCTTTTACAGGAGTTTTTATCGTATCAACCTTTGCAGAATTATTTTGATTATTTGATTTTTTATTTGATGTATTTGAAATATTATTTGTACTATTAGTTTCTATAATAGGCTGAATGCTTGTTAATGCATTTGAATTAGAGTTTACAGTTTTACCTGTATTGAATTTTAAGTTGTCTTTAATTATGTGTGGTTTGACAGATTGAGTTGATTTGTTTGAAACTTTTGGTTCATTTTTCGGATTTTTATTTTCATTACTAGTAGTATTTTTTGTAGCCCCTTTTAAAATTGATTCGTTTGCTTTCTTTATTTTGGTATCTTTGGTATTTTTTTTGTTTATTTGAGCTTGGGGTAGTTTTTCATGTACTTGCTTCACTACTGGTTGTCCTATTTTATGAGATTTATCAGCAACAACAGATTGTTGAGAATTATTTGCTGGAGAATCAGCAGATAATTTATTCTGCATCAAATGAGTAGGCTTTTTTAATTTCTTTTTATGACTATATTTGCCTTTTTTAACTTCAGTTAATTCATCATCAATGCATTTTAAAGGTATTTGTCCTAATAATGGCATGTCTACTTTAACATCAGCCCAAATCTTTTTTATATTATTAACATTTTTCAATGGTAATTTTTGATACTGTTCACGATAATTCTTTATCTCAACAGTATCACTTATAAGATTTTTATTTCTTTGAGTCTTGTGATTAAAAATAGATATAAATATAGTTTTCTTGTTATCTGTAGACGTTTGACTCAAAGAATCATCAGAAAATGACTCTTCAGATTCAGTGTCATCACAGTCTGTATAAGAAACATCCAAACAATTTGCAACACCACATTTACAAGTACATCTAAATGGCCCGTTCTTAATTTCGTTACTATCACTGTCACTATCGCTACCACTCATTTTTTAATTTATTCTTTCTCTAGGCTCAATCAAAATTATATCCTAAAAAGAAAACAATAATTTATTAGTTATTTAATCTGTTTTTAATTTATACACTGACTTTGTTAGAGATATCAGTAAATATTTACAATTTTAAAATTTTATGTGATTTTTATAGGTTTTAATAACGTTTTAAAACTGTTTATCAAAAATTAAAAAATTTGATGATTTTGACTTTTGATAAGATAATTTTATTTCCTACAGCTCACAACAGAAATATTAAGCCAGATCTTCTATCAATATTAATTTGCTTATGATAAACAAAACGCGAATTTTCATTTAGAGTTAAGATATAGTTATATTATTTATACTCTTCATAAAATGATTTTCGTACACTAATTTCGTGCCCAATACCCTAAACACGTAAATCAACTTTACATTACATTCGAAAAATATATTACTATCAATTCTGGAAGAACAAAGAAAGGAATCTCGCAAACGCAGCATTGATATGAATAACAAATTAAAGTCGAAAAATAAAACACATTTTACTTACGATAAACTCGTTCAACATATGCAAAAAACTAAAATCAAGATGCCAGCAGAGCTTGAATCCGATCTCGAACTGTCACATCCCGCCGCAGTTACTCGTTTGCATATATATAAGTTTAACGTTCAACAGCAAAACAAGCGAAAGCTTTGTGTCCTTTTAACCGGCGCGGTTTACGGCGAAAACACGACCTAACCTGATCTGATCCGTAAATTTGAAGAAAGCAAAACGCGCGGCTGCACGCCAGAATTCCGCCATTTTCTTTCAAAGAGCACGAAATGCTTGTGATGTGATGTGTATATATAATATATATCATGTAATATGACTTGTTGGTATTTCGAGGAGAAAAATAATCGCTGATTGAACTTTAATTGGATTGCGTCGTGTACTGACTTAAAAAAATTTGGGATAGTTAAAAAAGTGAATTTGTATTTATTAGTAAGTATTTGAACGTTTTTTTGTATTGTATGGTCTTAAAAATTTCATATTTCTATTTTTCATATAAGAGAAACAGCTTATATTAGTGGTAAAAAGATCTTTCAATGCAATTTTGAATATATTAAGCGTGAAAAGCGAACGTTTGATAAAGTTTTTTATGTGATATAGGTAGTCACGTTTTTGTATTTAATTCAATCTGAATAAAGATTGTTTTGAGAAAGCAGTGACTTCATTTTGAGGTTATTTCTCAAGTAAACAAACAATTCATAACATATAGAAATAATTCGTAATCTATTTAGATTCATAAATAATGTTCGATGTTAAACGTTAAAATCTAAATTCTGCTCTCGTTAAGAAATTAAAAATTTTTGTATAAATATTCTTAACTCATGAATTTGATTTCTAGGACTGTATCAACATGGAGAAAATAATCATAGAAGGTACCGAAATCGAGAGGAGTGAGATGCACCCAGAGGAGAGTCTAATTAGCCTAGAGAAGCTGGACAGAGCATCACCGGACTTGTGGCCAGAACAGAGCATCACGAAATTTGTAGCTCAGAACTCAACGCAGAACGAGGTTCCAGTCTGGGCAATAAATTTAACTGCAGAGGATACGAGTCAGTTATATCAGCTTAGTAATATGTCTGTAGACGACATAGTTCTTGAAGTGAAAAAACTTCTTGATGCCTCATATAAACTTGGCTTGGAAGAAGCTAAAGAAATGACAAGAGGAAAGTATTTGAATATATTCAAGCAAAAGTAACTAATTAAGGATTTCAATATAAATTTCTCATATGTACCTATCAGTACTAAGTATGAATTGAGAATTCATAATTTTATGAAAAACGAAAAGTTGTAGAATAATGTTAGGTATTTATATCAATCCATATATTTAAATATTTGAAATTAATGAACCTAATTAAAAGCCTAAGTCAATAGTTTTGTTATTTTCTCTCTTTACTGTGGTAAAAATATTTTTAAAATAAATGTATGAAGAGGATTTAAATAATTTCACGATATAGTATTATATAGTATAGTACTGTGTAAATATTAGCGTAATAAATTTTTTGTATAAAAAATATATTTTGCTATTCTGCATCAAAATTATTTCATTCCAGAAGAGGTTGTATTAAAATAAGTAGAAATAGTTTTATGAATTCTTTATTTGTTTATACAATTTGTGTTTTTATACAAAATTAGCTTAATTTTAACTTAACGCAAAGATTCACTCTTAAACTATGTTTATTTTAAATTAAAATCTTAAATTAAAATTTTCTCAAATCAGTAAATTATTAACATAAGGACTAATTTTATTATCAGGATCATCTCAGATTTCTCGAATCTCACATTACACAACAACTATTACATGCATTGAAATTCGAAACATCGAGTACAATTTGTCTACTTAAAGGACCCTAATGTGGACTATTTTTCAACGTGATTGGATTGCTTAACTACATTATCATTACAAATAAGATCAATGTAACTAATCTTTTTAATAATATTAGAAATAGAAATCGTGTATCGTCTACCTATGTTGAATATTATTTTCACCAGTTTTACCATTGGCAAAATTTCTAATCATCTTGTGCACTAATTAGGAAAACTATTTCTACCAAATTTCCAAAAAAATTTCTTTTGTTATCCTTAATCTATGTATGTTACAAATACGACCGAATTTCTAAAATATAAAGCACGTAAATGCATAGTATTATGTACAATTAAGTCTGACACCTAAATTACTTCAGATGTGTAATCGTCTTTTTCTGTCGCTTAGTTTATATATAGTATAATAATTAAATTAGGTGTCATACGTAATTACCTCTATTATATACAAAATCGAATGTTGCCTAATTCAAATTGAAAAACTAACACTCGTACCAAAATCTGTCTTCTAAAATTTTACTTATACAAAGTAGTCCACACAAGGTCCCTTTGCCTATCTCTCGTTACAATATCGACAATCGTTCAGAAAAAAAAAGAGTTATTCAGTCTTTCCGTTGAGTATATGCGGCAACCGCATAAGATTTAATAATTCATCGAGTTCGAGGACAGTTTCGCTCGTCGCTGCCGTCGCTGCACTCAAGAAACCCGTTGCAGAGTCGTGATTTGGGAAGACACTCTCCGAGCGGACATCGATGGCCTTTGCAGCTGGTAACTGTCGAGGGTATGTCGGTGCGCGACGTTACTCTCTCGATCCAGTCGAGATAGTAATGCACCTTCGTGTAGACACCCGGTCGACCTTTCCTGCCACAACCGTGTCCGTTCGACGTTATACCTGGAATTAAGGGATATTTTTATTATTTTTAGGAAAATTTGAGAAACAATTAAATTTTTTGTAAAATTGTATACCATTGAGGGTGTATTTATTATCGGATTCGGAGCAGACAAGCGGACCACCACTGTCGCCGAGACAGGCGTCTTTTCCACCCTCTTGGACACCGGCACAAAGCATTCCAGAGGTGTTGAACGAGATGAAAAACGTCTCTTTGCGACACTCCTCCATCGGTATTATTGGTAGTTTAACTTCCTGAAGCGTGTCAGCTGTCAAAATGAAAGTATAGTAATTAATAGATGTATAGTTAAATAGCCTGATTTAATTTACCAAATAATTTTGTAAATCGTCGGGAATATTAAATAGATAGAAAAAAACACGCGGATGAAAATATTGTCATTTGTCAAGGGAGTTAATATGGCTCTTTCCAAGTATGTCTCGATTATTTGAACATTAAAAAATCAGTTACATGAACAAGGATTTTATTATTGATCTAATAATATCCATTCTTTTGATTAGAAGATAATCACCTGACAATTGCATAATTTTTATATTTGCCTAACGAATAGACTAAAATAATTTGATTTGATAACAACTTAGCAGTTTATTTTTATAAATTCTGAATTCATGAATCGAAAATTTATTGAAATCTCAAAAATTCTTACGGAATATCCTTCCAATCTCGAAAAGCTGACCCCAACCGGTAACGGTACAGGTCGTCCCAATCTTGGGCTCAGAGGTGGGCAGACAGACTGGCCGGACGTAGTCACTGAAAGTCAACGGCTTTTCTAGCCTCAACAACGCGATGTCGTTGACGAAGCTGATATCCACGTAATCCGGATGAAGGATTATGTAGTCCAGCCTAATAACCTGCTCATATGGACTTGGAAAATTGCCTCGACGCGTTGCTCCTATTCTCGCCACCCAGTACTCGTCTTGAGCTCTAAAAATATCAATTTTTCATTTTCTAGATTTCATTTATAAATAAAACGAAAAAATCAATGTCGTCGTGACATATATCAGACTAGTTGGTTGAGCTTTCATGGAACGTAATTGATATGACACGACTTACAAAAAAAAAAATCGTATCGCGTAAAAATAGAACGGAAAAAACTAGTTTGATCGATCGAAGCGATTCACGCGAATAACTCACCGATAAAAGCAGTGGGCTGCAGATACGATCCACCTGCGGCTGACGATGACTCCTCCGCATTGGTAGTCGCCTTCCTTGTAAAGCGCTACTTGCCAAGGCCAACTGCCAGCTGAGGAACTGCCACCTCCGACGATTCTGTAATGACGAGTTCGAGGCCATTCTCTTTAAATGTACCCCATGAATTTTGCAAAATTGAGAAATGTAACTAATGGATTTATGGTACAACACACAGCATTTAAACAAATTAAAAAAATTAGTTACATTCGTGTTTTTGAAAGAACTTTATGTCGAATTTTACCTCGCTTGAGATGGCACTTGAGTCCTGATGCCGCACTCGAAGTTCTTACACTTCACCTTGAGAACCTGACCGTTTTGGCACTTAGTTTTCTTCAACGTTAGACTCGTTCTGTCAGTTGACTTGTCATTCAATGAGAGACTGTAATACGTTTTGTCGAGAGACGGACTGTCTTCCTGTACCTTCTCAACTTTATCGAAGTCCCTGTTAACATCGTTTTCATTAATGATATTGAAATAATTTTAACGTCGTTGTTTAATGAGCCCTGCGCTTACTGATAAGTGATGGCCTTGCAAACAGCCCTGCCAAGATCCTCGATTGTCCAGGACAGTTGTCTGCGCTGTAGCAAACTGTCGGCATCGCTGAGACACAGCTTTCCCCACTGTCCGTTTTTTCTCACATTCAAAAATCCTTTATCGTTGAAGTTGTTCACCTCCAGCCTGTTGCTGTATTTCGCAAACGGTCCCTCGGTCTTTACGTCAGCTCTGATCGAGCCAACCAGGTTGTTGTTACCCCTGGCCTTCGAAGAGGATATCTCTCTACTAGAAACCACATCCGTCAGATTTCCTTCTGGCAACTCCTCCTCGAGAACTTCTTCGGTAGTATGGTTCTCCTCGACGTTATCGTCTTTCCGATCAATGTCCTCAAAGATATCTTCGTTGCCGGAAGTGAAGAACTCGCGGTAGACTTGGGCGGACGGTTTGCTTGAGTCTTCCAGTTGCAGGTCATCATCGATCAGAGCAGCGCACTTCTTCTCGTCTTCGCCGTAAGGGCAGTCTCGAATGCCATCACAGACGCTCGACTGGTCCACGCAGAACCTGCTGTTACCACAGACAAATTGACCATCTCTGCACCAGTCTAAAAAGTTAAGCATTTTATCAGTTTAATTTGTTTCAAATCTTTAGTGTACGTAAATACATTTGGAGTTGAACTCTTACCGCAGTCAGCTTCATCAGAATAGTCCCAGCAATCGACAGTGCCATCGCAAATCTTCTTGTGAAGAAGCTGAGCTTTGAGGAAATCGGCACAAGTGCAGTTGGCTTCATCCTCTGAGTTGGCGCATTCGCTTAACATGTTGCAGCGCCCACTAATGGACAGGCACTTGCCGTCGCCGCATTGGAAGCCGTGACAAATTTCTGTAAATTTTTTTTTTATGCTTCATGATTTAATCTGTCAAAATAATGAGAAGTTCAGCATTGCATTTTCAACTTACGGGCTTGACTAGTTTGATTCTCTTCGGTTGTAGATATCATCTTATCGTTCCTCTCCTCAGCCTTGGTCAACGTCTTGGTCATGACAGGCACACCATCGCGACTCAGAGCAAAGTTGACTGTTGTCTCCTTGGGAACTGTAACTGTCTTGTTCTCCCTTGCCACCACGTCGGCGATCTGCTTGAGCTTCTCCAGGTCGACCAGATTGTCAGGTTTGTACCTCGTCGGCATAGGTGGTGGTGGAGCAGATTCGGTCTTTGGCTTCTTGGTGGCTGGTTCGTTTCCTGTTCTAACTGCAGCGAACTTTCGGAGGTTGTCGACTAAAAATTGATTATCCTGGGCTGTTGCAATTTTACGGTCAGAGTTCGGAGTTACGGTGGATGTCGTGGTAACAGTTGAGATTTTGTTGGGAGGAGTGTGGTCTGGTTCTGCTGTTGAATTGGTAATGACTAAGACAGAGTGATTGTTTCAAAATTAATATTCAATTTTATATACTATGCATTATACAACATTTTTAATAGTTTAATAGTAGAATTACCCAGTTTGAGAATCATCTGGTCACCCTTGACACTCGATGACACTTTCGTACTGATCGATGTAACGACCTCTACGATCTGCTCGATAGTCTCGGGTAATGGGTCTTTAGCAAAATCGCGTTGCTGTTGTTCAGGAGACTCTCGTTTAGAGTCACTATCGGCACTTTGAAGCCCAAAGAGCCTCTCTAGAAGGACGGTATCCTCTGAGGTATTCACTGTAGATATATATGCAACAGGTAGCACAGGTGCCGCGGTCCTATTTTTCGATTCGACGGGAGGCTGAGGTCGCTTCGGTCGAGGTCTTATCGGTCGCCCTACGCCTGTTCAATAAACAGTTTGCTAATATTTCATCAAAGTTGAAAATTAAAAATGGTAAAATAAGATTCAACTTACCTGTATTGCTCTTGACAGGTGCGAGAGTTACCAGGTCTATCACAACGTTAGCCTTCAACGTATCGTTGTAGACGTTCTTTGTCGTCTGTTGCGTTGTCGTAGTTGGCTGACTAGAATCTTCGCTCGTCAGATTCCTCATCTGCACCGAATCTTCGCTGGTGTTCGCTAAAACTCCAGGTACGTGCTTTATCATGTCCACCTTGACGAATGTCGTGTTCCTTGAAGGAAAACCTGATCCTTCGCCAGCCATAACCAGCTTCTCTCCGTTGTTGAATTCCGGATGAAGGAACTCAGACATGACTTCTGTAGTTGTCATCTTGAGCACCTTCTCGTCGTCAATCAGAGTTTCCACGATAGTGGAATCTGAATTTGACGTCGAATTGCTATTATTTGCCGGTAGTTCGGTCACGTCCTTGACAAATGTCTCGATCTCGACAATCCTCTCTAGGTTGGGTATGGGTTTCTGTCCTCTCGTCGGTTTCTCGATCTTCATTGGAGGATCCATAAAATCCATAGGAGGAGCCGGAACGTCATCCATTGCTGGACTAATCTTGTCGACTGGGATAGTATGGCTGAAAGGCTTGAGAGTTCCTGGGACTCGGACTAGTGGTGGTTTTGAACCGCCCATCAGGTCAGGAGTCTTGTAGCTCGTGTAGACCGGTTGGTTCTGTTGAGGCTGGTGTGGGTTCAGTTTGTCCAGGGGAGAGTTGAGCTTTTCATCAGGTTCGTCTGCCATTATTTCACTGTATCTATTTCGACTCTCTAGATCTAGAAATAAATATAATTTATAAAGTGTCATTTAGCTATAAAAATCGACCGTTCGTATAAATAATTAAGGTTTTACTCATTTACCTAATTCGGTATCCAGAACTGGTTCAGCTACACCAATACCCGTCAAAATAGTCGGCTGTTCGTCCTCTTCATCGAATCCAGGGAAATTTGGCTCTACACTTGTGTACTTTATTTCATCATCAGTCTTGATCACACCCGGAAGCTGCACCGGCGGAATCGGTTGACCGTTTGGAGAAGCCTTAAGTCTCAAGTCGTAGGTATCAGGCGGTAACTGACCAGATACTTCGATCTTGGGTTTGCCATTTTCAGTGCTTTCTTCGTAGATAGGAGAAACAGCGGAACTGGCTGGAGGCTTATTTTTGAACTTGTCGTTGACCCTGAAATTGACCATCTCCTGGGGAACAACACGGTCGTGTGGAAAAACGCTGTCCTCGTCGTCGAGGGCGATCAGCAATGGTGGAACCAACGTGTTTGTGGCCGGTGAGGTTTCCACTACGATTTTCTTAATTTCAGCTAAAATCACAGTAAATATTTAAATATGTTCGATTAGACTAGCATAAGTTCATACAAAACAGACGGGACGAAAATTAACAATCTTACCTAATTTGTCAACCGCAGACTGACCGTCGTCTTTCTCATCTTTCTGCGTGACCACGGATGGCGCGGCAGTTGTGACGACTCCAGGTCCGAGCTTGTGGTCACTGTTCAGGTACGGCGGTATAATAGGTCTCCAGGGCGAGGTCTCCAAGTCCGGCTCCTTGAACTCGTGAAAGCCCGTCTCGATAGTTCCACTACTGCTCAAGGTCATAGGTCTGATCTTGACAGTTGTCGTAGCCTCACTCGTGGTCGTACTACTGCTACGACTAGGCGCAGCTGTCGTGGTGGTAGTAGAAGTGGTTGTGGTAGTGGTTGTCGTTGTGGTGCCACTAGGGACGACTACCTCATCCCTTCTAGAGCCGGTAGCGTTGAGTTTGATCGCTGTGTAGGTGCCTTTGATCGTTGGGATGTTGCTGAAGTCGATTTCCGATTCAGGATCACTAACATCGATTGGTTCCGGTTTAGATTTGACGTTGTGGTTGGTTTTAGGGTGAGTTGTTATCAGGGAGATGTTGCGATTCGGACGAAGGATACCATTTTTCGTTATCATCGTGTTGCGCTGTTGGGATGGGGCTGGTTTCGGGTTTGCAGCGCCTTCTGCGTTTAGTCCTGATGAAAGTAAGATTTTTTTACAATCAGAAATGTAAATTTGTTAAAAAAATAATAAATGAGTTAAATGCCATCAGATAAGCGATAAGCAAGGTTGCTTACTTTTTACTGTAATACTCGTAAGATCGAGTTCCATGTCTTTAAACAAGGAATTCACGGAGTAAGTCTCTTTCGCTATAATATCCTCTACCGTATCCTCTACGTTCGTGATAGACCTTGGGATCTTCCTTCTGTCCAAGTACAGCCTGAAGAATACCTTTAATGTGTTGTTCTCGAATTTGTCTATGATCGCCTGCCTATACGAAGGACCTAAGACGCTTCTCCTAAACAGTAGCTCAAACTGAAATTGATGCAACAAATTTTATTAAAATTATAATTAATTTCAATGAAAATAGCAGTATAGTTTTTTGAAAATTTATACTCACGATATTTTTGTACTTTTGTTCTTTTTCACGAAAAACCATACTCGTGTTCAATTTCAACATAGGATTGTATTTTTCTCCTCTCGTTATTCTAAAGCTACCGACAAAGCCTACGACTGCTGCAATATCAAAAATATAGCCATCAATATACTTCTACAAGTCAAATTTTGCAATAAGTGCATAAAAAATGTTTTCTTACCATTCTTTGTATCTGCCCTGAGAGCTGTAAAAATACAAACAAAAAAATTATTATTTTATAGCAATGCTTTAGGTAATGTAGGAATAATAGTAATTTTTTGCACGTCTGCAAAAAACACTGAACGTAGAAGTAGAAAGTTTCGATTCTAGAGTTCAAGGTCCAACTATGACTAGCAAATCTTTGTGCGATTTCTATT
This sequence comes from Trichomalopsis sarcophagae, assembly GCA_024372645.1. Lineage (NCBI taxonomy): Eukaryota > Metazoa > Arthropoda > Insecta > Hymenoptera > Pteromalidae > Trichomalopsis > Trichomalopsis sarcophagae. The sequence goes on from QLSS01000077.1 coordinate 600,605, forward strand.
GAATTCAATGTTGGGAGTGACTCATCGTAACGAAGACGTGTCAATGAAAACAAACATGATATCTTTTGCAATAATTTTTTTAAGCTAAAAAAGAAGAGAAAGAACCAAATAGACATCCGCATAGCGGCTTAGTGACATGACAAAGGCTGTCGTAACTCACCTCCCATCCAAAGAGCCAGTCCAGCGATGGCGAGCACGGCGACTAATACGAGCATCGCGATTACAATTAACATGGCGCTTCCGACCTTCCATGTCGAGCTGCCTCGATTCAACTTTGATGCGTGCGGTGGTACTCTTGACCAGGCCGATCTCGGTGGCAGGTAGTAGTCATTCTGCAAACAGATGTTGAAGATTTCGTCGTTATAAACGCAAGAGTTGATTAAGTTTCATTCGAAAAATGATAATTTACAGTTTATCAGGTGGTATTGCAATTATGTCTGCCATCGCTTTGCGTATATTATCCGAGCAAACTATTCGTGGCAGCGCAAGACAAGCGTAAATCTCCTTGAGATTGAATACTTTTACGCCCAACCGCTAATGCAATATTTATGCAAATGCGCGCTTGGCGGCGAGTACCGTTAGCCGTGAAATTTTTGGCGCTCGACGCTGGAAAAGCCCGCGTTTATATAACGGTATATTTATGCGAACGACACGCGAGGCATAGGTGCTGACCGACTTCTCGATTTTACCGATCTGGCATGATATTCGAATGTTATTTTATCAATCTTCGTTTAAAAAAAATTAACACACTATACTCGGAAGAATGTTAACCATACACGTGTTTGCAATGAATCGCGAGTTACACAGTTTTAAAATAATACGATACCCCGCTCGACGCCGGAGTTACAAATAATTTATATTATAAATCCATGCCTTCGCCGAAGCCTTGTACTCCAAACCGTTTATCAACGTTCGAACCAACTTCCTGCAATACGCGCTAAGAGCTTAACGACTCCATGCAGTATACCCGCAACCGATTCCTAACTACACGCTTCACCGGATCGTAGCCGAACAGCTCCTATTCAGTCCGAGCCAACAATTTTATCATCCGCTTTATATCACTCCTCTATCCTTCCAAGGTATGAGGAAGTCTAAGGTAGCTTCAAATTAGCCGGTGTTCGTCGATTTTTCTTTGCCGATCTCAGGATCATCGTTGTTAGCCATTAAAATGTTAAGACGCGCACACTGCTCACGTGCGTGCATACTGTTAGAGAAGCTGAACTACTAATTCCCAAGTGCGACGGTGATAATTAAGCTGGACTGACTGCTTTTTCTCAGGAGACTCGTGCGAGAATTCGCATGTTTTGAGACCAGTGCGCGTATTTCTATTTTTGTTAAGTTTATAGTACGGGAAAGGTTGAAAAATTCTTGGGAGGATTTTTCCGAGATTCTTATCCGACAACATGCTGGAATTACAATGCTTAATTGTCGCCTGGATCGCTGATTAATCTTCATGAACGTCAGGAGCGCGCATGCATAATATGTAAATTAAATTTGTTCATGTATACGTGAAATGCGAGAGACGTAAGAACATTACGAACGATTGAGTGCAGCGATAATGCAAAAATCGTCGCGTGTAACGTTTTCAAAAAATTGATAAATAAATAAGTGATTCCGAGGAACGATTAAAAAGTATATAGTTATTATATCCGAGTCTGCATGCGATAACTTTTCAGTTCGACGACCTCACGGCATAAATTTTATCAGGATCACGCCATTAGCATAGGTTTTTTTTATCCTCTCACGGCACTTGTTTGCCTTGTCTGAAACTGCCCGAGAGCGTCGCTCACGTGACAGTTTCGCATACCTGTCTGTTTCGTTTATTTTTAGAATTATGGAAATATGTGGTACCGTTTTGCTCTGGTTTTGATTGAATGCCGATTTTAGGGAAAATAAGTTGCTAACATGAAATTCTCGGCTTCAAGCGTTCGGCTTCGACGTGGAAAGAAAAGAAGCTTTTTTCGAAATCCTCTCGTTGTATACTATTATTTATAGCCATCAACAAACTTGTTTTCCGAGATTTTAATAACCATCCGTAGCTCAACGCAATAAAATAAGGTGTAAGCCAGAGACGTTTCAAATTAGATTTCTCATCGTCTTCGTTTCAATGCATTTCATTATCCTCGAAAATGCGCCGTAAAAATTTCCAAGTAATAGTTAAAAATCGAGAAACAATCCTCTATTAAAAGAGCCTCATTAATTACCGATTTTCCATCCCACATATAGCCGAACAGCTGAACCGATTCACCCAACAATCTGTTCGCAATCGGCTAATCACTATGCTCGGTATGATGCGTGTCCGCGAATGTAGGCCACGACGATCAGTCCTTTTTTTCGCGGAATACATCCGTTGCAGCCTCTAAATCGATCGGTGGCACGTGAATCACCTGGAAGGCCATAAAAGAGGCATATGTATGCATGTCGTTCTAGTTTGATTTCATTTGCGTTCATACAGGTGTCGACGCAAAGTTCTTTTTTTTACTCGGAGTAGTCGTGAAGATCGGTATTTGCGTTTGATGTGTTCCCGTTGTTTATGCCTTGGGAGGGTATGGAATGTGGAGATTGCGCCGAGGAGCTTACCGATTTTCTGCTGCGCTGGGAATTTTTCGGTATCTGGGTTATGCGTGCGTGCACAGTCTGCGTTGGTATAACGTATAATTTAATCGTCACTTAGCCAATCGTTTACAAAGTATACGTATACGATTGATTTACTTCAAAAAATAAGCTCATCAAACGGGATAATTTTCTATTTGAAAACCAGTACATCCGTAAATATCGTATTACAGGAGTACAATCTTCATAAAAAAGGCAGCAGTTAATTAAAAAACGATGTATTGTTCCGGCACATTAATCAAATAAAAAACCACACTCCCATCAAAATCAATTACCCGGCCATAAGCACTAAAACCCAATCCCCCCGGTCTTAGACGCACACACGCAACTTATAGCAGTCGGAAGTGCGCGCACATACCCCATCGGAACGAGCAATTAAGCAGCAACAGGAGAGGCCGACACTGAGCTTGAAATTAACGCATTTGCATGTGAGCATATACCGTGAGCCTCGCCACAGTACAGCTTTTTTCGCACGCAAATCGTATATAACTCGCATCGACTGCTTTTTTTCTCATGAATACGGAATCAGCCGGCAAGTCGAGTTCGTCAAACTTGCGCGCGGGAATTTAGTGCTTGCTGCGCGTGTATATGTGTATCGAGTGTTGCTCAACGATGAAGGACGTTCGAAGCCGTGTGTGGTTACGTTTTGAAAGAGCGAGACGCGTGACGAAAGTCATTGACATCTCGGGAAGACGTACACACGCTTATGCTGTGCGAGTTGACTGAGCTGCTGGCTTTTGTTTACTTGAGCCTGTCTCGAAGAGCTACGAGTTTTTTTCTCACGGGGTTAGGCGTGCTTTTCTGTATTATTCTTTTTCTGTATTATTTTGAAATTACACTATGAGTAGAGGAAGATCCGTGGAATTTTTCGAATGCGACGAATAAATGTATTCCTCGCATTAACTGATACACGTGGAATAAACATGCAAGCTGACGTCGATTCGTATGCAATCTAGTAACAATTTGCAAATGCATTGACAGCTAAATCGGAGAGAAGATGAAAATTCCTCGAACAACAGAAAAAAAGAAGCATAAAAATCCAGTACCAGAGCGAGAGTCTCGCAAAAGTGTTCCAAGGTGGCCGGCTTATGTACATACTCTTTGCCCATTGGCACCTCGCACCTGTCGATCGACACACTACATATAGTCGCGAGGTCGCGTCTTCTCTCCTTCTAAATGGAAAATCGACTCTCGCTCATTATGGAGATGTCATCCTTTTGTAAATTTAATTTCTGCGTACAGGCTTGCGTTTGATTTATTTTCTTTAAGAACATATTTTTGATCAACTTGCCGTTTTCACTTTTCTATTTCTTTTGTCGTTCCAGTTAGCGGAAAAATAGTTCGTAGAAAACAGTAAAGTTTTCATTATCATTATGTGCGATTAATTCGACTGGTGAAAATTCGCTTCCTTCTTCGTATAGGAATGACTACAAACAAACAATGTACCGATTCGCTCGGCGAACAGCTTACAGCTGCGCCAAGCCGTGACGGAGACGTATAATAATCGCAGCTCATCATCTTTCGGTGTTTATCGAAAAGGAGATTATTCTCTTTCTTCGACAGAGTCGCTGGAAGAAAAATCGCTTTTTGCGACGCCTGGCAAAAACGAGCGTTAGTCATCGCGGTTCCGTGAAATGAATGCTAAGTGTATTCGAAGCTCCTGTATAATTATGCAATAACGCGATTAATGAAATTACGAGTTTGCTCGCTAATGGACTTTTTTTCCATTTCCTTTCTTTAATCACGATCATTCTTCAGTTTCTCGATGTATAGAAGGAATAAATTATCGTTATTTTATCAACGATTTTTATTAAGATCTAAAGTTCCTAACCCTATACTAAATTAGATTGGAATGATATTAAGCCCTACTTAATGACATTCAAGACCGTAAAGTAGTTTGAAATTGCACACGAGTCTTATCTTATACCGGCAGGAAATTATACCTCGTCCCTCTGAAAAACTACCCGCAGAGCTACAATCCATCTCAACCAGCTCATCTATTCTTCCACCCAAAGCCAGCAAATTATATCCAAGAAAAACCTTGTCACCGCCGTCCCAGTGCCTACAACAACAACAAAAACAACAATACTGAAAAAAACAAACAGAACCTCGTGCTGTTCATCTGCCTTTCTCTCTCCCGGCAACAGCCGGAAAGCCGAGCTCTCTTGCCGCAAAAAAGGCACACCTCGAGAGCAGCGCCGGTAGGCTTAAGTACACTTAAATCGCGATGCCGAGCATGTCCAACTATGCAGATCACGGAGCGTGGTAACAGCTATGCGCGAGCGCGATTCCTGAAACGAGCGACCGGCGTCGTTGTGTGAAGACGCTGTGTGTCCCTTCTTAACTTCAGAGGATGTTGCTGCAGCTGAGGAGCTAGGCTCGTGTTGTTGGTTTTGGAATTTTCGGGGGAGACTCGTACGGTTGACTGATTCTCATGAGATCGTAACGAAGTTAAACTGTGTAGCGGTGCTTTTCACTTTTTTTCACCTCGATACGTGCCGTGGGTGGTATGTTATATGGTTTATCTGATAGACGACCGTTCGCGATTGTGCTGTGACTAGTAGCTGCTCTGATGTGCCTGTTTTATCTGTATGAAAAATGACACTTTTCGAGTACAAAAGTTTTGACGAATGTTTTTGATTAGCGTAGAGCGACGTGTAAATTAAATAGATGAATGTTACTGCTATCATCGTTACAGAATGATAACCACTGAATTTAATTAAGGACAATTACAATCTTGTGAATTGTAATTAAGAAAAGTTGAAATACACGATCGAACCCATTGTATGAATTCATTCAATATTTAATATCTTGAGATCGGCAAGGATAATGCAAACTTCCATACATTCTTGAGATTAAGATCGCTACTATATCAGCCAGTCTGTTAGAATGAAGACCTTAAAAACAAGATTGTTATTAGCAGACAGGAATTAACGACTCTTATCGCATTCTCCCTTCTCCCAACTTAATCCTCGCAGTATGTGATTCCCCTTATAAAGCATACTTATAGCCGCGAAAATTATGCTTCCACGAAAGTATAGAGTGCTTTTTCCGATCGTGTACCGTTTAATTGATAACTAGCATCTCATGCCTCGCCGATTTATTACAGCAAATGCAGGCTAACATCGTCGGTAATTATTTAAACGCTTACGATCCGATCAATATTTATAAGCTCAGATAGCGTATCTTATATTGTCGGAAGGCGCATGCGAATAGTTGAATCGGAATCGGAATCGCGCTCCTTGGGGAACGAGATCGAGAAGGCGAATGAGAGAATTTAATGGATACGTATTTACCTGCAGGAAGTGACGACTTACACGAGAGTCTTGCGTGATTTCGATTTACACTCGTGTAGATCTTTGTTGCAAGTTAACTTACGCGTAGAGATTTTTCAAGTTCAAAAACTTGAGAATAAGTATAGGAATCGGTGTATTATTATCTATTATACAGATTGTTTTTCATTATTTACGCAAAGTTTTTCGAACGATCGATTTTAACTTTTATAAATGGTGCATATTCATTATTTTTGTCTGATTAGAAGCGGAATTTAAGATGATAACTAATTATATCGGTGATTGACGTTTGTTTTGAATAATGTCACTTCAACATTATCAAATTTCTCGGCAAATTAAATCATAATTAATCGTCGATCTTAGCAGTCCAACCATTCGATTAACTACGCGAATACTTGCAACTCGTTCGACGACTGTCAAGCGTTTGTTCGACTTTGTTTTGCATCGAATTATAGCCGATTACGACCCTGGTAGAGATGTTGACGATAATATTTCCAGAAATAGGCAAGATTTGTATGAACTGGGTAGATTCCAGTCTCAACATATCGGTAGAAATCCCATCTAAAATGACATGAATTCTGGAATATTTCTAGCCAGATCTGCTAGAAGTCGTCTGCAAGAGTCGCGGCTACATAACATAACCTTGCGTTTTTGCTTTTATTATGGTTCGTAGGATTTGGATGTGCGTGGCTTATTATATTTGTTATAATATTATTCATAGGTGTATCAGTGGTACACCTTTAAAATAAAATTATAACAAATATAATAAGCCACAACTATATGCGTTGGAATTATGTAGCGTCTGTCGTGACGAGTAAACGCATGCGCAAAAGGTTATAAAATATAGGTTAGTGGTCGATCCGAGTTATCGGCGAGATTTCTCGAGTATTTCTAGTCGGGATTCTACCGAGCCGCTAGGATATTGACTGGTTCAACCAGCCAAATTTCTACCAGGGGACGTGTGGTTAAATACGAGACAGTGTCGCGTAAATATATTTTTTCTCGCTTGGGTGAATCTTCGGAGGAAGATTTAAGGCGATCCAAGTCGAGGACGACTTTTAAAATTGCATTAGACGAGTACTCGATAATACAAATTGGTTGATTATCCATAAGACTGGAATCGCCACACGCTGATGTTATCGAATGATGATACCACTCGCTACAAACAATGAAGAGGAAAGTTGACTACTGATTATAAGGTCACCAAGGCTAATCACGCATAAAAGTATAATAAGGTAAAAACAAAAACTTATCGAGCAGATGCGAATCTTGCACAAATATCAGTTCTAAAAACAAATAATAATAATTTTTCGTTCCCACGACTGTATATAGTCCCGAAATTCTCCGATAATAATCAAAGGAGATTCAAATGCCTCTGAAGGACTTCCGAGAAACAAGATCAACTGGTTGGACTGGTTTATTTCGCTATGCGACGAAAAAAAGGTAAACAGAGAGGCGCAGGTGAATCCAACGTCTAAAACTGCATTAGGGTCGAATCGTATAAAAATTCGTCCTGAGTCTACATTCTTCTATTCAAAATAACATAAAGAAACTTTTAACCATCTGATCTAAAAAAAATTCAAATCGCTCCTGCTTAGTTTTACTTCCGCGTGTAATCATGTCCAATTTTCTCGACACCTCTAGCAGCAAAAATCCCCGATAATTATACCGAAGCAGCGCTCTCGCCGATAATGACAAAGAAAATCTCTACCGGTAAAAAAATGAGTAACCCTTCAAAGAAAAGCTCATCTTATGAAAAATGTAAAAAGCATAAGATGCGGCGAAAAGCACGCGGAAATGTTGAACGAACGAAGGACGAGGAACGAGAGGGAAATCCTCTCCTGCAGCCGCGAGGCGGAATGCGCTAATGGCAGCAGTAGCAGTTGGCTCTTGCTCACACACACACACACACACAACACACAACACACATACACACATATATATGCTGTATATACAGTGTGTATACCCGCGGGCCCGATTAGATTACGTGCGCGCGACGAGCCGGTATAATCGTCCTGCGAAATGGCTTTCTTCGAGGGAGGCTGATGCTGTGTTCTCGGATTCTAACGTAGGAAATTTTCAGTTGATCGTATAGATTGAAGTCGTTTAGTTCGATCGGTAAAGATTACAGTACTGTTTGTAAATAAATAAATACTAAGTACATGCAGCGGGGATATATCGGAATTTCGAAAAAGCATTGAATTTTTTATCAGGAGAATCTTACTGAAAAATCTTATGCTAAAATATAATGTTATTAAAAAAAGGATAAAGCAGTGGTAAAATATATTCAAAAGTACGTATGTTTACTATGATTTTAGAAAGTTTTTTAGCCAAATGTTATTGTATATTTCACCTGAGATCTCACCAGAGAATCTTAACATCGCAGATAGAATATTGAGTCAAAATTTGCTCAGAAAATTGTGATTGATTAAATGTAATATTATAGGAACTATTATGAAAAGTGTAGAAATGTTGATTGGTAAATAGTTTAGACTTCCCATTGATTTACAATTATTTGAATCAAGTTTTAGCATGAGATGTCGGGAAAAATCTCACCTAACTGATATTTTTTCAATAGGAATAAAAATAATTTATATTCAGCAAAAAATACCCCAATCAACACCATTCGTTATGGTATGGAAGTTCGACGTCAGTCCAGCAAACGTCTCAATGCAGCATCAGCTTTTTTTCTAGCCCAGATACCATTATTTTAATTGCCCTAGTGATTACGTCGTTCTCAAGAGCACGAGCTCAGGCTCGGGTTTTCTTCATCACTGAAGAGGAAAGTGGTCGCATTGTTCTCCAGGAGAGAATCCTGACACTTCATTAGAACGGTCTTTTTTTCTCATCAAGAACGAAACTATACACGTCCTGCGGATTGTAAATTTTGCAAGGCTGGTATATGTCATTATTTTCGGAATTTATGGATCCATAACATACTGTGTCATTTGGAGTCAAGTTGCCGATAGAGCAGACGATGATGATTTACGAAGGACACGAGTCGTTAAACGTGTGCACCACCTACATTCAATTTAATCGCATTAATCATCTTATAACAACACTCCCAGCCATACAGGTCTCACGTCAAAACTCACAGCGCGTTAATTATATAACAAACTCTCCCCTGAAAAGCTCATACATGCAGAGCCTTGTGTATTTCCCATATTCTAGCTAGCTTATCTCTGGGGCGCATCGACGACACGGATAATTTTCTTCCTCTTTCTCTCTCTCGCTCTTGGTCTCGCGTTAACGCGGACCATGACCTGGCCTTCAAGTCGAACAAGAAGAAGAAGCAGAGGGAAGATGCGACTCTCCCGAGTGCAAAGATCCCTCAAGGCCGATCGAGCCCTCCTATACTCTCCCGTCCTTGTCTCTCGCTAATGAGAGTTCATGCGATGGAGAGAGATGGACTGAGACTTGCTACGGACTATGGGTGTGTGTGCGTATACGTGTGTGGGTAGAAGATGCTGCTGCTGATGCTTCTTCTTCTTTTTCTTCTTCTTTATATGCGAGCTTACCACACGGCACTATGCTGCGAGAGAGAGAGAGAGAGAGAGAGAGAGAGAGAGAGAGAGAGAGAGAG
>QLSS01000077.1:610103-645580 GCA_024372645.1 Trichomalopsis sarcophagae
GAGAGAGAGAGAGAGAGAGAGAGAGAGAGAGAGAGAGAGAGAGAGAGAGAGAGAGAGAGAATCTGGAACAGTTTTCCTCGGCACTGGTTTCTAGCGAGGTATGCTGTATAGAGCTAAATTGCTTGGATAGTCTGGTTATCGATACGATAGCAAGCTGGTATTTCCAGAACTTACGCTTTGTAAGTATAAGTGGTTATTAAGTGGACAAATAAATGGAGCTGATCATCACCTGCAACAGAAATAAAAATCACAACGTTAGCGGAAAGAATTACAAATAACTCACGGTGTTTTATTATTATCTAATAACTTATAATTCACGCATTTAACTATAATAATTCAATATTAATTATGATTGAAAAATAAAAACTTTCATAAATATGAGCTGATACAACTGATTTTTTTAAATCGCGAGTGTATTGTTTTATTTTTAATATTTTTCGATTTTTTAAGCGGAGGCTTCGCAGTGATGAAAATTTCGACAATACTCTCTTACAAAAGTGATGGGCTTTGTTGTGAAGCATTTAATTCAGAATCGGTCGCCTGGTACAGGAATTAAAGAACGCGAATCAGAAATACGGCTTTTATTATATAACCTACAAACGCTTCAAACTGTTGGCACTAAGCGGGTAGCAAAATTTACTTGTTAATTACGACATGATAACGAGTGCGCGAAGCGCACTTAAATTTCCAAGTGTACTATATTTTTGATGTTTTAAAAGTTTTTCATGTTTTGACATAACAGAACTGATAACATTTTAGGGCAGAATGTATTTTATGTATATATATTTTTCGGTTTGAATTTTTAAATTGGCTCTCAAACATAGAATTTAAAAAATTCCAGAAAAAATCATATATATGCAGAATGTAATATTAAGATCAATATGTCCAACAATTTAAGTGATTAAGTTTTATATACAAAGTACGAAAATCAAGAACTGAAAAAAGGACTTACAATTATCTTTAGGTATATGTTCCAACGATATTTATTACTCTTATCTCTACAACGAATAAATTTTGTAAACTCCTATATTACAACCAAAACAGAGCATAAAAACCCAAAGACTCGCCGGAACCGGTAAGGGTCGAAGCTTTACGAAGGTGACTTCTGGTAAACAGCAGAGTAAGTAGACAGTTATATCGCCTCTTCAAACTTTAGTAACTGGCTCTCGCAGATGCATTGCACACATAGTTCCTTATGCTCCCCCGGTTGTGTACGTGAGTAATTGATGAGCAAACTACCGCTGGTTATAATTCCAAACGGTGCAAAACAGTATACCGTTTTTTTCTCTCCTCCGAACAACAATAAATAATAACTGTCCTGTTACTGCTACCGGAATACATAAATTTTCCTCTCTCCTTCTGATCAAATATTACACTTTACTGCTTACAAGAATTGTAGAAACTGTACGCGCGACTACCGTAGTTTTCTCTCAGAAAGAAGATCTTTTGGCGATTTTTCTTTTCTATAGAAAAAGAAAACGACGATCTCACGCACTAGCGTCTATATAAAGGCTACTTCTCGGGATCACTCTCCCAACGCGTAGTTAGCGTCAGTCATCGGCGGCGAAGGACAAAAAGCCGTTGAAAATTTAGCTTTTTGTTCGTCGCGGATTCCGAGGATAAAAGGAGGGAATTTGTTGCGAGGCCAATTGGTCTCGCGCCGCCTTTTTTCTGCGTTCGGGGATTCACGGCATTGCGTTTCCGTCCGCTCGGATGAATGGATTTGCAATGTTATTATCTAACGGTTTATTACGGGTATCATTAATTTTATTGGAGTTATTTAGTGGGGAGAGTAAATTTTATTCGGACACGCATTTTGATTGATACTTTGATATTTTCCACTGATAAGTGTGCTTATATATTTAAGATATACTTTTTTGCTCTTTTTTTTCCGTGCAGGATGTAAATAAATGTTGCATATCTCGTTATCAGGGCAAGGTGACTCATGAGGTATAGTAACCGAATAACACGTTGCCATCTCGACAGAAATTGTCCATTTCGATCAATCATCCGTTTTACCTCAAATTAGCGTTATCTTATCCAATTTTCTTTCTCCTAACAGCAAACCAGCAAATCGTTCACCGTTTATGCGAATCGATAACGGACCAAAAGCCGCCAGGTAAAATTTTCAATTTTAAAGAAATTTGAAAAGAAAAATGAATTTAAACCACTCGCTATCAGTTTCATTATATTATATAAAATTATATAAAATAAACAAGAGATAACGAAGTTGTCTACTTATGAGTGCTAAATATTCTCTTGTCACTCATCGCTTGATGGTTTCCCCCGACGGACAAGGCTACCGAGATAAGCGATTCCGGGGATCACCGAAGCTTTATCTGCTCCAAATGCAACGATGTTATTCCTCAGCTCACCCTCTCCTACACCCACATAGACAAGAATCTTCTCAACATTCTCTAATCCCTTCTCCCACCTGAAGTCCGAAAAAGTGCGTCTTTTCATCGGTAGAGATTGTTCGTGATAATCTTCAGAATCATAATGTAATAAATATCTGCACAGTTCTTGCGATGAGCTTTACAGTGTGCAATAAAATTCGAGAAGTGGCAGTGCTCTTAATCGAGTGAAGCTAATTAGTCAACGCGATAGTGAATACTCGTGCCGATGTAGTCGGTGAAATTGGAAGCGACAAACTTCCAGGTTTTCTTTTGTTTTGATAGTCGATGTGTTACATGATACGTACCTTTAATTTTATTGATGTACGATTTGTTGCAATACTATAGGAAGTTTATGGGTATATTTACTAAAAAGATACTCTGAGAATATTTTTTCGGAAACTGGTTCTTTCTGCACTTGACATTTGAGCAGGTAACGTTGAGTAATTATTTTTTGAATGGACGTATTCTAGAACAAAGTGAAATTATCAGAATCTTAAGTATTCGAAACGTAATAGTTTCGTCGCAAAGTTTACCACGTTAGTCTATCATTAAGTAGACTGATTACAAAAAGTGGTGATAAGTTCCAGCGACGTCCATAGTAGTTGTAAACTAATATAACAGTCGAGAAATAAAAAATGTAGTAGCGCAAATGGTTTCAGAAGACTTTCCCTACAACAACATGGATTCGAAATCGGAGCGAAAGAAATCTGACAAGAAGCCCGATGTCCTCGACACCTACTTCTCGGATGAGAGGATACAGATTCCCGAAGCTGATACAGTGATTTATTATGTTTCATACACCGTTGCCCAGAATATAAACAGTTTCTCATGTCCTAATAATTTCAGGATATCTTCAGCTTCAGAAAACTATGGGCATTCACTGGTCCAGGTTTCCTTATGTCCATAGCTTTCCTAGACCCCGGAAACATAGAATCCGATCTCCAAGCTGGTACGATCGCCAGATACAAGGTAAATCAACCACTAATACAATTTCAAAAACGATTGCTCATAAAAACAACTTAACTCACATCCACACAGTTACTATGGGTCCTTTTAAGCGCCATCAGTCTGGGTCTGATAATGCAGAGGCTAGCTGCAAGACTCGGCGTCGTCAGTGGTTTGCATCTGGCCGAGATGTGTCACCGTCAGTTCAAGCCGTTTCCCAGAATACTTCTGTGGATAATGACAGAAATCGCGATAATCGGCAGTGACATGCAGGAGGTCATAGGCACTGCCATCGCGTTGTATCTGCTGACGAGTAAAGCGTGAGTTTTTTTATGTTATGATAACTACAAGACTGAGTTTTTATAACTCATTGTTTTCTACAGGATACCGATGTGGGCAGGTGTCATCATCACGATCCTCGACACGTTCACATTCTTGTTTCTCGACAAGTACGGCCTGAGAAAGCTAGAACTGGTGTTTGGCTTTTTCATCGCTACTATGGCTCTGTCGTTCGGTTACGAGGTAAAGTTCATTATCGTTATGCAATGATGCTAATGCGGCAGTGCATTAAACGTGCGTTCATAGCTTAAGTTTTTTTTTTTGACAGTACGTTGTGGCAGCACCTTCTCAAGACGAAGTTCTTAAGGGGATGTTCGTGCCTTGGTGCGAAAATTGCAATACCAGGGCGTTGATCCAGGCTGTTGGCATTATCGGGGCTAATATTCAGCCTCACAATTTGTACCTTCACAGTGCTTTAGTCAAGGTGAGAGATATTTTGCTTTTTCTTAGATGCATGAATTAGTAATAGAGAGAAGTTCAAAATTTTTTTCATGGTACGTGCACGAAAAAGGCCACTTTCCATGCATGTAAAATAAATGGAAAATCGAGTTTTTCTTAGCAGCGAGAAAAAACTACTCCCTTGGGAGAAAAAAGTTTTTCCTCCCAAGGGAGTAATTTTTTCCTCACTCTGCAGCCTATTTGTGCACTTATCATAAAAAGTACGGCGTGCAACAAGGGGGGAGTGGCTTTTTCAGACTCGGATGATGTTTTCAGCACTCGTGTCCGCCTCGGGCGCATATGGCGCCCTCCCACGTAAAAAACCTATGTATAGATTATATATTAGTTTATATAAAGAGGTCTATGTGTATATATATATATATATATATAGAATTGGAGTTATATAAACTATGTATAATTTAATATAATCAAATAAAAAAAGAATTTGATATATGATTTATATATAAATTATATAAAGCTTATATATATAAATCAAATAAAAACGTATATATAGTATATAATTTATATATTTTTAATACTTTGTTTTTACATGCAATATTCAAAAATCACGATTTTTTTCCGAATAAATTAGGTGGTATACATACATAGCTATCATAATACAAGTATTTTTCATCGACTTCATTTAACGGTAAAAGGTGAATACAAGTACATGTCGGACGCATTGGAATAAGAATGTTGCCTAAATCAATGTTTATTTGAGGATAAAGTATTAGAGATTCGGTCGAATTAGAAATTAATTGGCGCACTTAAAGATGCACATTATTATCAACTACAATAAAAATCAAAATCTCTCCATAAAAAGATCTTTTATTCTAACTTATAATTAAATTTTTCCTTTTCTTCTGCCTTTGATACATTATTGTCTTTTCGGTCTCTCCCGCTAATCGCCTAAACGCGGCTGAGTGCAACAACAACAGATCGATATGACGAGATTGAATACCTCAAACAGAGAAAAATTTGACAGTAAAAATTACGATCTCGGATAATAATTTGGTGACGGACTCGGAAGCTAGTAATTTTTACTATCTTTTATAGTAAAATTCACTATAAGAGATATTAATTTATACTATCTCAGATAGTAAAAATTGTTACGGCTTTGAAAAAACTTAATTTTTACTACCTAAGATGGTAAAATGTACTATAAAATGTGGGAAAAATTATAATATTCTCAGTCGGTAAGGTTTGAATTTATTTTTTTTTCTGCGGTAATCAGTATTTTAGTTGAGATTTTACGTTTATTTTATTATAATAGGTTTCTGTGTCTATTGATTTAACTTTATTATTTATTAATCGTCGTTAATTTTTATTAACTTTAGTTCGTACGTCAATTAATACATCAGCTAGATCTGAAATTTTGTACGTAACAGATCTGTTTAGGTAAATGGCTGCCCACTCGACTCTCATGCCAGAGCTCCAGGTTCGATTCTCGTCGCCGCAAAAAAAATTGAAACTCTTTCTTTCTTCCAAACATCATAATAATAATCAATAAAAATAATAAATAATAAAGTAATAACAGCGTGAAGTACACAAGAGGTGAAAAATATAGAACTAAGCGAAATTAAAATTAAATTTTTTTTAAATTCGATTTCATTAAAAATTAGTATCTTTGGTTAGTAAAATTTAGTATCTTAAAAGTCTGTTACCAATTTATTATGAAAAGCGGTAAAAATTAATATCCCAAATAGTAATTTCTATTATCAAATTTTTCTCAGTGCATGTAAAAATGGTATATAAAAAAATGGTAATTCTAGTAATAAATATAAAACTTTATATAATTTATATATAAATTATTTAAAGTTTTATATTTATATAATTTATATATCAATTATATATGAAATTCTTTTTTATTTGATTATATATAAATTATATATAGTTTATATAACTCCAATTCTGTATATAAATTATATATAGAGCTCTTTATGTAACATATATAATCTATACATAGGTTTTTTACGTGGGCTCGACTCCCACTTGTGCTCAAAATATCACCCTGGCTAGAAAAAAAACAATTTTTCCCTCTAGTTGCACAATATACTATTAAAAACATTATAGAAACGTGTTTTTAGACATTCTCTGCATGAATAATGCATGCACGTGCGTGTACAATAGCGATACAATTTAACTAATTACTTTTTTACTTCGAATTCACTAAAGAAACATTTATCAAATTTTCTTATTTCAGTCGAGGAACATTGACCGAAAGCAACACGGAAAAGTGAAAGAGGCAAACATGTACTACTTTACAGAAGCGGCTATTGCTTTATTTGTCTCTTTCCTTATCAATGTATTTGTAATGGCAGTTTTTGCACATGGACTGTTCGACAAATCAAACGCTGATGTGGTGGGTTTTGAAAACATTGAGTTGACTGCAATAATCTATTATTAGTGCTATAACACTACCTTTTTATTTTCCAGTACGCGATCTGCGAAAGCAACAATTTTACACAAGCAACAGATGAGTTTGTGGTACGTAAACTTTTATACAAAATTATGTATCCTAATCGATTCTTCGAAAATATGCAATTTAAAATCAAAACCAATATCCCAGAAAAACAACGCTACGTTCGAAGCTGACTTATACAAAGGCGGTCTCTTCCTCGGCTGTCGTTATGGCTTCGCAGCTATGATAATCTGGGCGATCGGTATCCTAGCTGCCGGTCAATCCTCAACCATGACAGGAACTTACGCTGGTCAATTCGCGATGGAAGGATTTCTGAATCTGCAGTGGCCGAAGTGGAAACGTGTCCTACTGACTCGATCAATCGCCATTGTGCCGACCTTCTTCGTCGCTTTCTTCAGTGAAATGAATCAACTGACCGGTATGAACGATATTCTGAATGTGCTGATGAGCCTACAGCTACCATTTGCTGCTCTTCCTCTGATAGCATTCACCAGTAATTCGAATATCATGGGGGATTTCAAGAATGGAACGTGAGTGTGATTTAATAACAAAAATATTATATAGAATCTATAGGCGGTGTCTTTTGCAATTGTCGACGGTGGTATGTTTGTGTTTTTAGTATCAACAGGATATTGGCTACCATTTTATCGCTTTTTGTCATAGCGATAAACACTTTTTTGGTAACGCAAACCTTGATGGAGGCTGTGGAGAACGGCGTTTCGTATAGCAATGTGCTAATAGTCGCTATATCGATATTGGCCTTCTTTTACTTACTATTCTGCGTGTACCTTCTGATTTACTTGGCAATAGCCATGGGAGCTACTTCTCTGAACAACTCTTCGGTACGTACTGGATAAAGTAACGTTGTATTGCTATGTTTTGAATTAATACATTTTCTTTTTGCAGTTTATCGATCAATACATTACTGGTCCGAGTATGAAAAATTTGAACGAAAGTGAAAGACATTATGGATAAATTATACACTATTAGGAAGTATTAGAAAAGTAATTTTGCATTAGTGACATTCGACGATTCATAACAATAATCAATAATTTGATAATCTATGATGTTTTTATATGATTTGTAAATAATTAAAATAGTTTTAATGTGTTTCTATATATTTGTCTATATACTTTGTTTTACAAAAATGTATAAAATATTTAAAAAACGCCTGCAATTTATTATTTCTTACAAAATTTGTACACATGCCAGCTTAATTTCTGCAATTTTGCTAGGTTGAGATGATTCTTAAACGTTTGTAAAATTGATGCTATACAACAAGATTATTTTAGTACTCGCTGCCGAATATGCTTCCGTTTTCACTTAAATTAATGCTGAGCACATAATGTATTTGTCTCCATTTGTTTGATATCTGTAAACTATCAATTTTGGACATAATCGATACTTTTCCAGTAGATCGAATTTTTCCTATAAATCAAATGATTTTTTTTTAACTAGGAAATCTAAGTGCGCTTCGCGCACTCCTTATCATATCATAAGTAAAATTTAAATTTTGCCGCCTGCTGAGCATGAACAGTTAAGCGTTTGGAGGTTATGTAATAAAATTCGCGTTCCTAAATTCTTGTACTAGGTGACCGATTATCAATTAAATGCTTCACAACAAAGCCCATCACTTTTTTAAAGAGAGGATAATGATTCTAGTTTGGAGTTATAGACATTGAAATAATCTTGCTATAAGAAGGAATGTAGAATAATCTATAGGAAGGGCAGTATACCCTGCGTCATGGGATATTTGTAAAAGTTGAAATAAATCAATTTCTACATTTAATACAAAAGCTGGTACCCTGTATAATATATTCATAGAGCTCAACCAAAGATTGATCTTCATAAATATATAACAATTTTTGTTGGGTAAAGAATTGCATCCTACACGTAATCCTACACTGTTGACTAAACCTATATGATCGAACGATTCATTCCCAGTATGCAGATTTGCGCCAGGACTATCATACAAGTTTCAGCATGCGTCATCTGTGGTTTCCTTACTCGAGAGAACGAATCGGGGGAATACCCGGTCAGTATTCTTCAAACTACACACCCTAGCATTTGCACCACAAACACAAACGTCCATACAATGTCACTGACACTTGCCACATTAAACGTTCGTTGAACAAAAAAAAAAACCTGATAACTTTTTCTCGAAACAAAAGAAAAGTGAAAACCTTGGCAAGAAAAAGACTAATAAACATGTAGTAAAATCTCTAAATATTAAAATGTCAAGTAAATGTTTTTTGCTATACGCATTAAGATATCATTTTTTGGGAAAACTAATTTTAACTTTAATTTTATTTCTTAATGAGTATAGCAAAAAACATTTACTTGACATTTTAATATTTAGAGATTTCACTACGTTTATTAGTCTTTTTATTAGTCTTTTTTTTTGCCAAGGTTTTCACTTTTGAAAAAAAGTTTTTTTGGAAGATTCCAGATCTTTTACAAAGCATATCCTCCTTGCTATTCATGAAATCTTGATCTATTCGATAGACAATAAGCTACTATTGCTTTAGACATTGATCGCTTCGCGCATATAATCGTGTAGCATTATTATATGCATATAATCGCGTGTGTCGCCGAGTAGCAGACTAATGTCGGTCAAGTAGATGAACCACTTTAACCACTGGTGTGCATAATACTCACCGGAAGTCAAGTGACCGGAGGAGACGAAAAAAATTGGGAGAGGATGAAAACTCTGAACGAAAAGAAATATACCGAGCAAATTTTCAACTTGCAATATTAAGTTAGTAACTTTTTGGATGAATCTTTTTAATCATGAAAGATTAGGTTAATATATTCAAGTAGATACCAACAGATTGCGCATACGCGCAATAGTAATGAATTAAATGCTCTCGAGATTTGTTTAAGGTTAAGAAAACCCAATTTCAAAGTATATAGGGTTGCGTGGTCGACAAATCGTACTTCATACTTTTTCTTGCCAGCACGGCGCTGTCGCGCCCCTTGATCTCGTCGCATCAGCTCTTCTCTGTCTCAGACAAGTTCGAGTTACTCATAATACGCGCCACGATTTCCCCTTAGACTCTCCGCCACCAGATATACGAGACTACAGAGGAGTGGGAGAGATGTAGATTAGCGCGCGAAGGCGGAAAGCCGACCGTCTTTTGCATCCGAGTTGTGATCCACCACACCGGTTAGTTAGTCGGTTATATTTTGTAGGCGTTGGAGTACCTACTGCGACAGGCTGTTTGTTTTCTGTGGCTGTGTGTTGTACAGTGAAGTGATTTGGCGCACGTGATTTTTTAGTGAATTGTAGAGGCTCGTGTATATATAGGTGTCAGTGTCACCAATGGAGAGTCGCTGTTATCTGTAGAGGCTTGGAGTACTTCCACGCGCCGGAATTGTGAGGTATGCTTTGCGATTGCTTTGTACAGCTATGTAGCGCGTATTATTAGTGCGCGAGTATAGTTTTGTAAAATCAAGTTTGGATTGTGAATTCAGAGCAGTATGCCAATATGTAGCAGAATTTTGAGGCATATTCAAGTACGTTATGGTGGTAAGTTTCGCTTGTTTTCAAGAGGAATGCGAGTTTAATACCAATAAATGATTAAATGAACTATTCTCAATAATCGATGAAAAATATGGTTGCACGAGAATGAAAAATATTAGCTTTTTCTCTTATCTAGCTTGTTAAATTGAATCGTAAATCAATAGAAGTATGGCAAACGGTCAAAATGATAAAGATTTCTACATCTTTGCTTAGCGAGTGCGTTTTGTCGAGCGAAAAACGAACGTTTATTGTGTAGCTCGTTCAAAATGTTTACAGCCCGTTTTCGTATTTATTTAAGCGAATAAATATCTTCTTTACACTAGATTTCTTTTTTCGATCTATTTTTAAACTTTATACTATACCACCAAAAAATTTAACTGCACTTCCTGTTTTTTTATGCCGACTTATAAACTACTCGTGAAAACACATCGATCACAATAACTAATAAGCTAGTAGATCCGTGTAAAGGTCGTACCGCACCATTAGTACAATCGATCCTCGACACCTAATTTTTAAAAAAAATATATTCTATCTCACATATACAATCCTGTACAACTTCCTTGTCTAAATCATTCGGCCTTGTATTTAGCAGATAAACTCTCAGTCTCGCGCGTCCTCTCGTCTTTTCCTCTCAGTTGCAGCACGATTCCACTGACAGGCATATCGTCACGTGGGGAATGCCGTTTCGTCATCTACGCGTGCTTAACTTTGCTTCAATTATAAAAAGCCGGCGAGACGCTGACGCTTTGTTTCTATTAGCAAACTAATGAGTATATTGTTTTATGCCGTGAAAAACTATTAAGTTGTAAAGTTTTGTGAACCAAAGCGTTTTACGCATACTGAAATAGTTTTATGTGATTTGATAATTTAATCTTTCGCACGTAGAAGGTAAAGTTTGAGTTGAATTATCGTATAGTAAACTTGTATTTTGTTATTTTTCCACACTCTTTCAGTTCCGTTAGAAGTTTTATCAATCGGCTACGATACGATACTTAGATAAATTATCGCGGTGTTCGACTAAACGTAACCTAGTTATCTCTATATTGAATGACCTAAACAAAGCTATTACCACCTGCACTGATTATTAGTACGAAATATGCAACTCGCTTATCAATAGAAGCTTACAACTGTAAATAGTTTTCATTTCACATAATCAAAGTGACAGTTTTAATATTTTTTAGAAGAGATGGATAATACATCTGACGACCAGGTAACGCGAGCCTCGGCTCAAGTAGCTGATCTCCTCGCAATTCTCGACGGTGATGTTCCGGTGCCATCAATGTCCAGTCAAAACCAAAGTGAACCCCCTTCACCTGCGCCGGAAATTGATCCGATTCCTCACGAAAACAGTCTTCTTGGAGGGTTGTACGATGACAACATATCTCACACAAGGAGAGAGGACAGTCCACTCATCATCAGTCAAGAAGATAATGCACGTACTGAGATTCCAGAAAACGACAGTCTTCGACGCGGGAACCGACTACAAGGTCCTCCAATTGACACTTATTTTTCAGACGAGAGGATTCAAATCCCCGATGTCGAGGATGTGAGTTATTTTGTGATATCATTTTATTAAGCTGTTTGATTCTTATAAAATCTTTTGATTGCATTTTCAGAAAATATTTAGCTTTAGAAAACTATGGGCCTTCACCGGTCCAGGATTTCTTATGTCGATAGCCTTCCTGGATCCTGGAAACATAGAATCTGACTTGCAGGCGGGATCTATTGCTAGGTATAAGGTAAACCATCGCAAATTTATTTATACCCAGATGATGTAATAACAATTTAAGAAAAATTCATGATTCATGTTAATTTTTCAGTTGTTATGGGTACTTCTGAGCGCGACAGTTCTCGGGCTGGTCATGCAGAGGCTCAGCGCGAGACTTGGTGTCGTGACAGGTCTGCATTTGGCTGAGATGTGTTACAGACAGTTTAATACAGTTCCCAGGATACTTTTGTGGATAATGACCGAAATCGCCATCATTGGTAGCGACATGCAAGAGGTCATCGGCACTGCCATAGCTCTATATCTCCTGACTAGTAAAATGTAAGCTTTATACATATAGCCATATGAGTATGATAAATGAATTATCAAAACACACCAAGTAAATATTATGATTCGAAAAAAAAATGCTAAACTCTAGAAGCTTGTCGTTGATTAGTTTGAATGTTTATAAAACAAGCACTGATTAATTGCATACTTTTTTTGACGTGATAATTTAATCAGTAAATTTTTACGTTCAATTTCAATGAGCATTGTGCACAAGGCCGACTGACAAATCAAACTCGTTAAACGCAGGCTTCCAATCTGGGCAGGCGTGCTTATCACGATCTTGGACACTTTCACTTTCTTGTTCCTGGATAAATACGGCCTAAGAAAACTTGAACTTTTGTTCGGCTTCTTCATCACCGTCATGGCTCTAACGTTCGGTTATGAGGTATGGTTCGTCACTGTCGATTGAATGTAATTCAAATTTCTAAATATCATCAATTTTTTTTTCAGTATGTCGTCTCGGCGCCTCCGCAAGACGAAGTGATAAAGGGCCTGTTCGTACCCTGGTGTTCCAACTGCGATAGAAATGCGCTCCTTCAAGCCGTTGGCATCATTGGTGCGAATATTCAACCCCACAATCTGTATCTCCACAGCGCACTAGTCAAAGTAAACTGAACAGCTGGTAAATTGTTTTGTCTCTTGTGCATAAGATTTGTGTTTATAATTCGATTTTATTTTTAGTCTCGTGATATTAATCGTAGAGAACCAAGCAAAGTCCGCGAGGCGAACAAATATTTTTTCACGGAGGCCGCAATTGCTCTGTTCATATCATTCCTCATCAACCTCTTCGTTATGGCTGTCTTTGCTTATGGATTGTTCGACAAAACTAACGCTGATGTCGTGAGTATAACTATCATTCTCATCAAAATAATGAAAACTAATACTGCTCTATAAATAGTGACTCATATACGATTTTAGTATGAACTCTGTGCGAAACACAACTTCACCATGGGTACCGATCTCTTCCCTGTAAGTACGCGCATCACCCTCTTCTAAAATTTTCCGATACTGATCAAACGTTTTTTCCCGCAGAACAACAACAACACTTTCACAGCCGACCTCTACAACGGCGGTATCTTTTTGGGCTGTTCCTTCGGCTTCGCAGCTATGATAATCTGGGCGATCGGTATACTCGCAGCCGGTCAGTCGTCGACAATGACCGGTACCTATGCCGGTCAGTTTGCGATGGAAGGTTTTTTGAATCTGCAGTGGCCGAGATGGAAGCGAGTCCTTCTAACTCGATCCATCGCCATCGTACCAACCTTCTTCGTCGCTTTCTTTACTAGTATCGACAAGATGACCGATATGAACGATACTCTTAACGTGTTGATGAGCCTCCAACTGCCATTCGCCGCTCTGCCGACTATTGCGTTTACGAGCAATGCACGTATTATGGGGGAGTTTAAAAATGGACGGTGGGTATTCTGTTTTTATTTTTTTGTCAAAACATTACCATTTGCATATTGGTTATACCGATCAAAATTCGTGTTGCAGATTTTACAATTTTATGGCTACTGTCTTGTCGCTGTTCGTGATAACGATCAACATCTACCTAGTGTCTCTGACAGTTTCGGACATAGTAAGGGACGACGTACCGAGCACCAGGAAGCTGATAATAGCGTTCGTCGCTATAATAGCTATGCTCTACGTGATCTTCTGCCTCTACCTCATCATCTATCTTGCCATTGGCATGGGTGCCACTTCTCTAAATAAGATTTCGGTAATACTCATGACCATTTCGATCACGTTTTGATCGTTCGTACTTGTATAATCAATTAAACTTTTTTAGTTCATCGCCAAGTACATAGGCGGCCCTGTGGACCGGAGCCTCGGAATAGAAAACACCACTACCGAGTGCAACTCGTGATAAACCGTAGCTGATATTTTTTTACAACATTTTTACGTGTATTCCGACAGCGTGAGATTCAATGCCACTAAAACAGCGTTTGAACGCACTTCCCTTTTTTTAATTCCTAATAAAACGAAAACACCGTCAGAAAAATGTTGTTTCTTCTCAAATTGAGCTTGCAAGTCGCGTAACGCGCATAGCCAAAGGAACTCCGGTACAGTACGTCCGCCAGAGTAGGAAGTAAAGTAACGGCAACCGCTTAATCTAACATACCTTTCGTTATACACACACAAGGTGCGCGTCGTGTCTATAGATATGGTAAGGCCTAATGATTTACATCTACGTGTATCGGCATGAAATATTAATGCTCAGGCGGTTATTATACTCGAGGTAATAACCATTGACGTCTTCTCCTTGACGCCCGCCTCGAGTACCTATACATATCGCCGTTCTATTGAATTTATGAATGTCTAAGGGACGTCGACGTGTGGCTGGAAATTCAATCGAGGATGTTTTCTTTTGTGGGATTTCGAGGAAATGCCATTTTTGGTCGTGATTATAAGCGTCAAACTGTGTCAAGTTAAAACGATTTACAACTTACTTTGCTAAATTGTAGCCCTGGGCGAAGGCTCGTCGTAATTCTCGACTTTTAAGAATGGAATTTTTAGCGCGATGAACCAGCTTCGAAATTTCAATTGATAATCCACAAAGGAGTCAGTCGTTGAAAATAATGAACACTGCTCTCTCGTGCAAATACAATACATATACACGATATTCTTTTAAAATAAAATCACGATTCGCGCATCATCTCTGCATATACATACACATATAGCAACACGAAGAAGATCATAAGTGAGTCTCCGTCCAGCAAATGCAGCGATATATCCCGCAGAGCGATGATTACACGGCAGGCCGCTGGCCGATAGTTACGGCAATTACCCTGGCAAGTCGTATAAAGGGAGAGAGAAGCAGCAGCAGCAGCAGCTGAGGTATAAGGTACAGCAAAGAGATGTATAGGAAGAAGAGGAAAGGAACTGAGGAGAGAAAGAGAAAAAGAGGATGGATAGAAGTACAGGACAAAGAGGGAGAGCCGACTCTGACAAGAAGGATTCGACAGAAACACGTGCACGATCCTGCACTATGTGGAATTGCAACGTTGACAAAGGAACGGACGCTCTGCACGAAATGGAAAGATATTAGTTTCTCGTTTTTGTTTATGTGCAGTTTAAAATTATTTATTCTTTTAGCTGAAACATGGGTTTTCGCGGTAAACGAAAAGAAAGATTTATCTAAATTGTTATATGATGTTTAAAATTGACTACAATCAATCGAATACTGCTTATCGTCAGTTGCGAGTTTTCATGCTACAGTACGATAGTATGTGTTACGAATGAAAAGTTTGCCAGACAGTTTGCGACTTTAATACAAGACACCTCAGCCTCAAAATGCGACCATATGGTTCATTATTTACTGACCTTGGTTAATTATTTATTTTATTTTAAAAATATCAAGCTTATTTTCAAAACACGCGCTTGATTCGTTTTTATCGTTAGGCAAGACTACTTGGTACAACTGAAGAGGAATACTTTTCTCTCATCATGAGAGCTATTTGTTATAATTAAAAGCACGTCGCCAGTAAAATCTGAAGTTTTGTTGCCAGCGTTGGTAGGCTCAGCACATGGGTACTTAAAACGTTTTTGCGTATAAGGTGTATCTCGAATTATAATCGCATATGCGGAATGAATAAATTATCGTCGATATGAATCACTCGTCGCGGACGATGCGATGTTAGATAAATGTGAAATTAAGCTGTTAAAAAATTCTCCGTGAATGGTCTCCATTACATTTTAAGTACTCTTTGTAAATTTGCATGCGATAGCATCGTGTATCGGTTACCATACAATACTTTGTTTGTAAAGTTAAATTTTGAACGTTAGTATACGTGACTTTCAACTATACTTTTGGCATAAGAAAATATCTGTAAAATTTTGCAGTTATAAACATAATAAACGTCAGACACGCTCGAGATACACTAGAAAGATCGGTTTGAACTCGCATCGCGATTCTCAGTGACGACAGGACGTGTGCAGTGCCTGAATTGGATTTACTTCCGGTTACCGCTGTCGTCGGACTCAGGCGTGTCTTCGGGATGTTTCGACACGCGCGCCTTCATCAGGAAGTGAATCTTTAGCGATTTCGCATGCGAGACGTTTCATGACTCCAAGGAAAGTGCTATATTTAATTAATTTTCACTCTTTCCTTACGGTACTTTCTGAAAACCAGAGTTGAAAAGTAGGAAAAACTTTCTCTAGTTTTCCAAGTCGCAAATTGCAACGATTCATTATTTTACAGAAAATATCGCACTTTCATCATTCGAATAGGTGACTGAGACATTGAACTTCCACTAGAGCACGTCACTCCAATCGACCTGCAAAGATCGATCGGTAAGAAGCACCGGTAATCGCTCCAAACATAAAATCGTTACTTCAATCTTCTATGATAAAATCACACCGCACTGCTTGGAGCTTCAAGCTGTCCCGCTACACAAAAGACCTAACTCCATCTTCCAACTGATCATCACAATTCCGAAGCGTCTGTCAAAAGCCATTATACGTCTTCCCTGTGATTCAAAATAAAATATAAAAAGCCAAAAGCGCGCGTGCGATCCATCTCAGTCGTACCGCAGTCGCACGCGCGCACAGTTTTAGTTTCTGCTTGACTAGCTGGACTCGGATTCTGCGGATGAATGGCGCACGATCGGGCTTCGATCGAAGTGTCTTCCCACAGCAGCAGCTATATAACGGTCCGGCTCTTGCCTTTAAATATTTTCCTCCCGATTTTTCCCTCCACTATCCGCGACTCCATCTCTTGCTTCCTCTATTTCTGTTCGAGCGAACGATCATTCTTCCAGCGTAAAAATCGGCGAGCTCACCGATCGCTTAGCCGCCTTATTTGGCTATGGGTAGATATAGCTGTAAATAATCACGCGAGAGCTTTTGAAGCGCGTGTTACAGTTAGGGAGGCGTGCGCTGCTCGTATACAAATCGCTTTGTTAGCGCCGGATTACCTAATAAGTTGACGTTACGATCGCTTTACCGATTCCGGAATCGGTTGCTTACAAATTGTTACGGCGGTGCTAACGACGGCCAATTT
The DNA here is from genome assembly GCA_024372645.1 of Trichomalopsis sarcophagae. Classification (NCBI taxonomy): domain Eukaryota; kingdom Metazoa; phylum Arthropoda; class Insecta; order Hymenoptera; family Pteromalidae; genus Trichomalopsis; species Trichomalopsis sarcophagae. The sequence continues at coordinate 627,222 of QLSS01000077.1, forward strand.
ATTTTTATTGCCGTCACCCGGGACTCGAGCTGTGTTATATAGAGTGACGAAAAAATCGGTAGTAGGGAGATATAACCGGCTGAGATAAAATGAACCGTTTCTAAGCTGGTGATGTGTATATGTCTGCAGGCAGTATGGAGGAATAGCAGGATCGAACCGTTGAATTAAAATCTGAGTAATTAAGAGGATTGAGAGAATGAGATATGTGCGAATCGAATGGCATCAACCGATTTCTGTTGTATTCAGCATTTCATTTGCACTATCCGCAATTGCCTTTTTAACCAAATCTCGTTGAAGCGTGAGATATGGGCTACAGCGTTCTCGTGAAAATCTCGCCTATCTTTAAATTCAATATCGGACTGCATTTTTTACGCTAAAACATTTAATAAAAAGTACAGTCATTTCGCGAAGATGATGTATCACCGGTGAGTCTAACGGCACCACCTCGAAACGCCGCATAAATTCCACTTAAAATTCTCACATTCCAAACAAACTCCTTCCATATTTGCAGTCGTACAGCGAATTCTGCGTACACCGTTTCCCGGTAAGGCTTCCTCTTCGTGTTATTCCACCATGGGAGTAATTTAATAACGCGAGCTTTTTTATTATTCAAAACTTCGATAGGATCAAGGTGATAATGCTGGGAAACACGAGATGCATAAGATCTAATTTGAAATCAGGAGGTGTGTACCAGTAATGAAGATGAGTTTGGAGATCTTCGCTGAAGATCCTATGCATTGGGGAGTTTACGACGAGGGAAATAACGGAAGGTTACAAAGCTTGTGCTATATTGCAGTGAATTCATGCATTTTGTAATTCCTATAGTTATGTAACGCGATTTAATGGCCTCTGGAATTGCGTATTACATTGTGATTATAACAGCTTTACAGTTATTTTGCTACCAATTAAGCTTCTGAGGAATTTCTCAATGTATATGATAATTTCTTATATATTTGTATGTGACGCTCGGAAATCCGTTAATTTTAACCTTCGCTGCTCCGAAATGAGTAAAAACCAGTCTTCTGGCCGCCCATTGACACAATCTGCAAAAATGTAACTGAGCTCAAGAGCGCGCGTAAAAATCAAAATTTACAAAGTCGCTTGCGGCCCACTTAAACTCGACTGACACTGTGACACGTATAGGCAAAAACTTCGCGGATGTAGAACTCCGTCAAAAAACTTGATTGCTCTTTAACAGTAAAGTCGAATAACGACGAGCGTGAAAAAAGTAATTGACATGCAAACCCATATTTCGCCAAGTTCTCGATATACACGACAAAAGCCTAATCCCGTAACCCTTTTTTCCCACAGCGTCATAAGAATCCAGATCAGCGAACCAAACCACTAGAAAAGCTTCGCTCCCGACACAATACCTCGTAAACAATACGCTCAATGACCCGTGAGCTCCAGAAAGAAGCCGAGAGAGACGCGCGCAACACCGACCACTTCCTGCCGATTTCTCATACCGATCCGCCGCCTTCATTAAAACGTCGTCAGGCTAATTTTCGCCGGCGTAATAAAGTCGACGCGCTGCAGGTATCGGGCTTGAATAATTAATGTCTTAATTCCCCGACTGCTGAAGTGAACGAGAGAGAGAGATAGTCATCGGGAGATTGCCCTTTCCACGAATGCGCGCATACAGTGAGACGTCTTCAGGTTCATGAACTTTGCCGAAGGTCAGGGCCTGTGGCAGAATCATGGGTCCAGCGGAGGGATTTTGTAAATTTGAGTTATGTAGTGTTTCGAGGTGATTTGTTCTAATGGTGTGATGTAATGCTTTATGGGATATTTGGTCGAATTATGTGCGTATGGAGAAGATTATACGACGGAAGATGATTTGAGCTGCGCCTGTGATTTTCTATATTATTTCCTCGGTCGTATAGATTTATGCAGATTTTGTAATCCTATTTATGATTATTTTGTGAATGCGCAGTCATAAGATGATCGTGAGCAAAATCGAATGTATAGTTATGATAAATAAAACAGTGATTCACATGTCAGTAGACAGAAAAGTCGAGACAATAACACCAGTACTAACCTGTAAAAAGAATAAAAAAATCCAATTTTATAATGCAACTCAAAAGCAGGCATAAAATAGTCGTTCCAGACACGGATGACAAAGATTTTCCGCGTATCATATTTAGCACCTCGCCTTTATACGACTCACGTGCGCTGCAAGTATACCGCTACGTTATACCGATTGCATTATGCTCGGACATAAACGCTCTCTTCGCGGATATGGGAGTTTCTCGGCGAAGTTCCGACAATATCATTATTCTCTGGAAAAGCATCCCTTTGTGGAGAAGCCGACCGAGAGAGCGGGTATACAAGCGAAGCCGCGGCCAGTTCCGTATTTGGTACGAGATGCTTGAGTTTTACGGGCCTAGCTACGTATTTATGAATTTTTACGGCTCGGAGTAGTGTAGTCGCTCTGGAGATTATCTTTCAGAGTTATTTGGAGGATTAAAGAGTCGAGCGAGGGTAACGTGTGTGGAGAATATTAGTACGAGTATTATAAGTATCGTAAAAATTCGACAGAGGATAAAAAACCACCGACGATCTCGCGAATAGTCAAAAGTCACGATACATCGTCACCTACGATCTAAAAAAAATCTCAGTCGTCACGTAATAAGCCTCGCGAACATGCTCGCGGGAAGGCGATCCGCTACGCGCAATTTCCTTATATTTCCCGGCTCATCAGCTCTCGCGACTTTTCGCGTCCCTCTGCGCCATGTGTAAAACATAAAAGCGCTTCGTCCTCCCTCTCGAGAGGAAGAGAGTCATATTCCGCGCAGTCCGTTGAACCTAACTGTCGGCTATTGTGTAGTAGTGACCGTCGCGCCGCAGTACTAGACAAAAAGAGTCGCGGCTCTCCGAAGGTCTGATGAGAGACTCTCTCTGTGATCTCGAGGACTTTTCGACTGTATCATATGTATGACCTTCGGTCGACGCGAGGCTGTGATGTAATGGGACGTGTTGTTAATAATTCGCGTCGTGTTCACTTGTTGGGCTCATACGTTGTAGGTTTTCTTTTGTGGCGTATCGATGATGGAACATATTGATTGGTATTATCGGAGGTAGCGATGATTCTATTAGAAGGCTTCTAGGTGTTCTGAGTGTGAAAGTGATTAATCGATTGGGATTACGAGTGGCTGTAATTACAAAGAGTATTGCGAATTTTCTAAGTTAGTTATTGTTAAAACGCTATTCGATCACTTGATGGTTTAAAATTTATTATAATTTAGATCGACAGTCGGCTATTTTTTAAAAGCAAAAAATGCGAGATTGATTTACGATTAGCTTTGAAACAAGTTTTTTTTCCAACAATGAACATAAAAGAATTTGATGGTATATTCTTCCGCGTGCTTCAATCGACTGGTGTGTCTATATAAAATTTTCGGGATATATCGTTAGACTCGAATGACCTTCAAAGTCAATCGACGTGTGCGTCGTATTGTAAGGGCATGATATTCTCGAGACTCTTTTGTTTATTACGACATTGATTTTGGTACTACCTTGTTGAAATTAACATTTGTTTTCCTTAAAGGAGCCGAGTCATCGCGGACATCAATCCTCTACCTATAGAGTGTCTGGTTATTGAAGAAGTGTTGAAATTTATTTGGCGTTTGAATAAATTTGCGCACCGTGATTTTATCCGTCAAATAAATCTCCCTAAAAAAACTTTTTTCAAAAGTAATAACCTTGTCAAGAAAAAGATAGTAGTAATAAAAGTAGTGAAATCTCTAAATATAAAAATGTCAAGTAAATGTTTTTTCTTGCTGTACGCATTTAAATATCATTTTTTGGGAAAACTGATTTTAACTTTAATTTTATCTTAATACGTATAGCAAAAAAAAAACATTTACTTAACATTTTTATATTTAGAGATTTCACTACTTTTATTACTAATGTCTTTTTCTTGCCAAGGTTATTACTTTTGAAAAAGTTTTTTTAGGGAGATTTCGCATCTTTTACAAAGAAAATTGTCCTTGAAATCTTGATCTATTTAATAGACAACCAGCTACTATTGCTGTAGAGATTGAACGCATCGCGCATATAATCGTATGACATTATTATATCTAGTACATAATTCAATTCAATTCAATTTAATAATATATATATAAACACAATCGCGTGTCACTGTCACCGAGTAGCAGACGAATGTCGGTAAAGTAGATTAACTGCTGTAACCATTGGCGTATAATACGTATATAACTCACCGGAAGCCACGTGACCGGAGGAGACAAAATATCGGGAGAATAAATTTAACGAAAAGAAATATACCGAGCAAACTTTCAACTTGCAATATTAAGTTAATAAAGTAATATTTTCGGATAAATCTTTTTAGAAATGAAAGATTAGGTTCCAAAATATTCCAAGTACATACCAATAGATTGAGTGTACGCGCAATACTAATGATTTGTATGTAATCGAAATTTTTTTTTAGGTTAGAAAATCCAATTTCAAAGTATAATAGGGTGGTTCTGTCTCGAACCGAACTTCGTTCTTTTTCTTGCCATCGCGCCCCTTGATCATTTTTCAGTCTAACTTATTTTTCGTATTGGAAATGAAAATTTACTCGTACGTCTTTTTTTGAAAATGCCTGTTTAAGAGTGATATATTCTTATACTATTAAAAAAACTACATAGTACAGTGAAAGTATATAGATATCAATTCGTATTCGCCCAGCGCGTATATTTCTCAGCATAAGTTATGCAAATTAATTAACAAAAATGGAATAAGCATACGAAGCCGCAGAGCGAACAAAAAATGAAACGAATAAATCATTTATTCCAGATCGTCATTAAAAAAAGTATGACGTATCTACGCGCTATCAATGCTTTATCCCAACAATCTCCACGCAAGATTAATTTGCCCACGTAATATGAAGAAAACTGGTTTATGAGCTCGCTTTACACGTGCGACACCCAATTATACAACCTCTCACGGCTCGCGCTATTTTTTCTTGCATTATTATCTCACCCGGCGCTTTGCCCAAAAGTTCACGGCGAACTCGAGAAAAAAGGAACAGCAACTGCCCGTGCAACGATTAATTCTCAAGGAGTTAATTATTCAGACGTAATCTCTCGATCTGCTCAGGATTAATTTACGTGATTCTTTGCAAAAAGGACGAGCGAGTCGCGAATTACACAAATCTCGGCGACGTATCGCTGGGAATCGCATTATACTTATGCTTCCTACTTGTTGCGCAGCTGACGTCACGTTTTTCTCGGACTCTTACACCTGAACTAGATGCGCTCTTAGAGGTGTTGTGCCTTATATTGCTCTCTTGCGAATGTGCCCTGTGTGAGCTCCACACTTTTTTCCTGATTCAGTTTAATTGTTTCAAACTATATATTTCTCTGAATTTAAAAAATTTAATTTAATTTTTTTTTTTAATAGGAAATTCTGTTGCATAAATTGAGCGGGAAATTTAAAAACGAGTAAATACAAATTTTGAGATTGTTACGTTCGTACGATAAAAAAATGTAGCACAATGAAACATCGACGAAATCCCATTCTTCGCCAGAAAAGAAACATTTGCAAAATTCTCTCAGTCCTATAAACTCGTCTCACTAAAAAAAACCTCTTGCATCGTAAAAATCCTCTATAACCCTCGCGCTGCTGTTTACAACTCTCTCTCTTTCCACTCATATTTACTTTTTTCCCTCCAAGAGATCCCTCATCTTTATCGAGGAAGCTCTCCTACGTATACAAACATACAGACAACTCTGTATATATTCCCACACGCCGACCGGCTCCCACAGCAATCTCGACTTGATCCCATAGCTTCCTCCGTCGACGATCACGTATATAAAACACGCCGGGGTGTGCACACACATACACAGACACAGGCGCTTGCAAGAGTGTTTTACAAGGACTCTAAATAAGTAGTATCCCGAGTTTTTGGAATTCCAGAGACTTTCCAGGGATGTGCTCGTCATTACGCGCAGCTATTGTCGGAAAGTGAGGTGACGGCCTTTTTTTGCCGTCACTCTTGCTCTCGCTCGTGTGAGATGCAGTTTTTGCGTATTAGGCTGAAAGTGAGACTCCGTGTACGCGCATACACGGGCTACGGGAATTCTTTGCTGGTTTCTAGGTGAAGTCTAGGTGTGATCGGCATAAATGATTAATGCTCTGTACTGCCGTGCGAAACACTCTTTTGCATAACAACGATGATCTATACGTGTCATTGGGTTCGCGAGGATTACCGGTTTTTGGGTCAAGTTCGCCGCGTATAGCGCTTGGGAATCGGTTGCTTATGCAGATGCAGTCGCTGCGGTATTCAAATTGTAAATATCGAGCGTTTCTTCCTTCATGCAAACAGTAAGGGACGATGATTAGCGGCGATTGACGTGATCGATCGGTTACATAAAGTGGCCGAGAAAAAATAACGACTCATAACTGTCGATCATGATCGGTAGCGGATTTCCGGGTTCCCACAGCCGATATTCTGGCAACTATTACACGCTATTTTGATACCAGGTATACAGCGATCATCCTCCCCATTGTAACTCCCATCTACCTCAACTAAAAAAAGGGAAAATCTTCCAGTCGAAGGTCATCACGGATGAGTTAGCTGCAGCAGCTTCTTTTCTTCCAAGAATCACGGCTCATCCTCTCCTTATCGTGCTATCATCGTCCGACGAGTATAGTAGTAGCAAACACGTACATAATAGACATCTCGGCCTCTATCGGGCCTTTTCATCGTGTATATACACCTCAGTGTGTATAATCATACACCAGAGAGATGCATTCGAGTGTGCGCGGGTCTCTCGGGTGCAGCCGATTGTATACCGGTCGCTGCGATGCTCGCCTGCGCGTCATCGACACAGGCGCTCGGTTGTGCTCGGAGTTTATGTAGACGCGTGCAGATGCATTCATGCGTATACAGTCCGAGAGATTTCACGCCGAAGCTGAAGGCGTTGCTTGCTGTGTACGGGCTTGTGTACAGATAGGTGCGGGTATGGCTTGGTACCTGCTGCTGCGATCGGTATATATGGGAGAGTTGGTGCGAGGTAAAGCTGACGATTGTGTATTTTTTTCATGAAATATGCATGGGGTATTCATGTGTAAAACTATGCTTGACAAGAGGCGCTACCACGGTCACGTGTATTTTACTTTGTTTAATATCCATCTCTAATGCTAACTTTATTTGAATAAAGGAGTCAAATAGTGAGAAAGAAAAAATTTATCCATGCAAATATTCACCTTCAACGTTTACCATGACCCCTTCAAAGTTCGGAAAAATCCTCCTTGACATGGAACCGGCCGTATACAAACACAACCGCCGCGAGGCGATGGCTCGAGAATCAAGATCAAACCTGCGCCCCTCGCACACACACACACACACACACACACGTACATCGCCGTAAATCGACTGCATACAGTGCAGTGACGACGACGAAGGAGAAGAAGAAGAAGACGAACACGTACGTGCATTTGCATGGGCTTATGGGAATCGTCGCTCTCAGCAGTTACGTGATTTTGTCGCCTGGACGAGCCTGTTTCCTTTGTCGGAGCCGATAAAAAAGCTGCGCGAGCCTTAGGCAGAGTTCAAGTGAGTGAGAGAGACTTTGTCCTCGACGGCGATCTTCATTAGTCGACGTTGAGGCTTTTTGTACTCGCTGACTTTACTCTAGTTATATCGAAGCTGGAAACTCTTTTTTTTTAGAAAATACAGTGTTTTGGTACAAGGAGACACTTGAGTAGGTTCAGTTTTTCTGTGTTGAAAATAATCATATTTCCAAAGATATACCTTCGAGCACATCTTCTACGTCCTGATATCAGCGGAACCGATTTTTAAACCGATCGTACAAAGCGATGATGCTTTTGCCGATCGGATAAGACACAGCTGCCGCTCGATCATAAGCGGAGATATAATAGCCTGCGCAGGTGAGTGATGAGCGAGACAGGGACAAGCTTCACGTTCTGCGCTCTATGGAAAGGTCATCGGAGACGTATAACAAACGCGTCGGCTATTGTTGTAGCGAGAGTAGATTTTAGAATCGAGATATCTGCGTGGAGATGATACGACGACGCGGTTATCGAGGAGCTCGAATTAATTGCGATTTACGAGCAATTTATTGCGAAACGAATTCGATAAATCGTGCGAACAATTTTTTTTTGCAGTGTAATAATTGGATCGAGCAATAACTTATAGACTGTATGTGTTTACGAAAATAAATAACTCAGAGTATACACTGGGAAAGACGGAATATAGCATGTGCGCCGCAACGCGTTACATACCAATATATAGAGAGATAAGATAAACGCCTGAACTCGAATAAGGATAACAGTATAAAGTCTTGTTAAGCTAACAGTATATACATCCCGCGCTCGCGAGCGCACTGCTTTTACTTTTCAGAGCGCCCGAATCGCCGACCGTTACAAAGCCGATTACTGCTGATTACTCGTTCAAATTTCTTAGCCCGATGCTTTTGACACTAATGATAACCGTTGCATCGGCAATTACCCCTTTTTCGAGGGCAGAATAAGACAGTCGGCAATAGTCGTCAAATTCCCTGCAGCACTCCTGCATTATAACCAAAAATTAATTACAATAATTCCTCGAAAAAAACACCGGCAATCGCGTATCCCTCAAAACTGCTCCATCCCAGCAATCATCTCGGTTGAAAACACTGTTCATCATTGTATCACGTCGCGCGCGACATCGTAATGAGTTATAAAAGAGCCGCCCAAAGAGGTGGCACTGACCTTGCGTCTCTGGGCGACTGCCTCCGTGCTGCTCCGTGCTATATATATATATATATATATATATATATATAGAAGAGCACGGAGGCAGAGAGCGAGAGAGCGGAGTACTGTTATGCGTTTGCTTCTCTCGCCTCCACGCGACTGGCACACTTGCCAGAAGCTTCGTGTGCACTGCGCGGCGCTGGTTTCGGATCGCGAAAATCCAGGAGAGAGAAAAGAGGCTGATGTAACCGGAAGATTCGAACTGGAACTTGCTCCAGAAATGAAGTATTTTTTGTGCTATGCCGTAGAAAATATTCGTCGATGATTACCGAGTCACAAATTGTAAATCACAGCCCACCGCACTCGCTGACTTAGAGTTACATTCGTAGACACATAATTACGGCTTATTAGAACAAGCAATAACGCGCGTCCCAGCAGCGTATTATCCGTGCAAACAACAACAACAAGACAGCTATACGTTTCCCTGCACATCGGAGCTTCATTAAAATGAAAAATGATTTCTTAACACTTGAGCTCATGCACTAAGTATTCAATCAGGATCAAGATATAGCACCATTCCACGCTGCGGCAGCGGCTCAGCCTTCGAGTATCGATACACCTCAGTCGTTTGGAAATTCACTTCAATTACCGCTGATATGATACATTATTATAAGCAGATAATGTGCTTTTGCAACGAGCCGTTTGTGTACTTAATTTTCAGTTTGTGCGATGTAGCTGTAGTACCGACGACAATGGAATCGAATTAGGAATCGTTATCGGATATTATAGCTTATGTAATTCGATTTTTTTCGGTTAAGCTCGTTACGAACCGACAGAGACCGCACGGCGATTACCGTATTGGATAATGACGAGTTATTTGCGCTAATTAATCGTCGCGTATTAACAATGATATAATTGTTGCAAAACAAACGCAAGAATAAGCACTCGTCGATGACCCCATATCGGATTCTTTATACATTCAACGGAATAACTCGTACGACCGATTGCCTCACCTCACCGTCGACGTTTACACGTATGAATCACCATAGACAGAGCAGACGCTTCACACGCGCTTATGTTTGCCCGTGATTTTTCCCGATACGTCCTCGGATAATGCTATATACACAGTATGTGCGCGCAGCAATGATAGCATAAATCAGGAATCTCAACTTGAACTAGAAAACGAGTGAAAGAGCCGCTCGATTGCAGAAACCGCAGCTCCGCTTATCTATTTATATACGCCGATGAAGCGAGAAAAAATCACAGCTGCGAATACGGAAGGGTTTCCGAGAACTGCTGTTACGCGCGCCGGTTTAAACAGCTCTGGATTACGGCTGTGTCTTCTTTGTGCGTATTCAAGAGCGTCTATAATCGCGAGGTTCGCACGTTGTTGTGTGTTTATCATAAAAGATTATAGCTTCCTATTATAATAATCATCCTTCTGGCACTACAACAGAACGACGGCAGTTCATGCAAGCTCTCATATTTATATGCACTTTGTAATCACATGCTAATCTCGCGTGGAATTATTTCAAGACTCGTTTGATGAAATATGTGTGTGTATCGAGGAAAAAATCAAGCTACATTCGCACGAGTCATTGACTCCTCTCGACGGAGGTTCGCGTGTACTTAAATACCTTCGATGCTTCCATATTCGAGGACCACATAGCAGTAGCGCAACCTATAATAGGGGTCAGCTTCTCCTATCGCACCAGCGCATCATCTCGACTGTATACACGCGGAAAAGACAATAGGGACTTTTCTCGCCTCTCTACATACTTCTATGTGGAGAAAGCCGTAGTGGTATATCTATACATGCACAGCTGGTATGGGTGCCGCGGAAGCCTTGGCCTTGCGCGTTACGTAAGAGCTTCGTGCGCCGAAGCCGCTGATCTTGAAATTCCGCGAGATAGGCCTGTCCCGGGCTGATATTGAGGAAGAAAGGGCTCTTTTTGCGCTCATGACGTGGGCTCGCTAAGTGCTATAAGTGGGATTATAAGGGTCTCTGAACGTCGATCTGCGTTTTTGACTTATATATATTCCGCCTCAAAGTACTCGAGAGGCTTGTTGAAATGCATCGAGAGCAGAGTGCATTTGTTTAAATTTTTTCAAACGCATCAATCGACCGTCAAAATTTCGAGCCTCTCGATATACGTATACGAAACCGTCGGACTCATTCCATCAGGAGCAATAAACTCCGCAGCGCCTCCCGCGTAATTTACCGGCTCGACGTTCGATTTTATTTGATTTTTTTCGCCTCTCTCTCTCGCAAGCAACGGCAGCACAGCACTGGAGAACATAAGCGATTGCCGCGTGCGCGCCTTGGAGAGGTTTAATGATCGCCGAGAGCTTCGGACTTTGGCTCGCTTTGTGCAGCCGCAAACCTTTTTGCCACGCATGAACGTTTAATTTCTTTTTTTTTCAGTCTCGCTGCGGTGGTGGTGGCTCGTTTATCTCGGTTAATTTAAATAAACTTTGTCTGGATTTTTAAAATCGGCTGCTTATTATATAACGTATAAAATACAATAACAAATAATCGGCACTGCGAATTCCAGCGTCGAAGCGAAGCGTTCGGACATACCGATTTTCTCGGTGCACATGCATGATGACACGAGCAAAGTGACCGCTTGATATAAATGAAGATGCGTATACGGTATACCAGTCGTTTCAAAAGTCCTGCATATCTGCCGGCGCACGCATACCCTCGAAGTGGAAAAAAAGCTCGCGTTCATGCACGAGCTTGTTCGAACAATCGTTTCTGATAGCAAGAAACAGATGCCCTTTGTTGGGCTGTCTCCCGGGACCATTGTCTGTTTTTCCGCGGGGTGACGATCGTAAATCAGTGATTTTTAAATTGACCTATTTGGCGATATCGGTATTTATATTCACGATTCCAGCGGCTATTCAAAATAAACCGATATCTTCTCCCTTATAATTCGAGTAAAGGGTAAAAAAAGCCGAAGGTACGAAAATAGCACCTTCACGCGAGATCCAGTAAAACAGGTATACAATAACGCGAATAACTCGAGCATCGCGTCCTACCTGATAAGGGTAAGCGCCTGGTCTGTAGAAGCTGCTGGTGGTCAGGGCCGGGTGGCTCTTGCTGCTTCCGCACATCGAAGCCATTTTTTTCCTTCTGCACAATTACTTCTACTTTTTTAGTAACCGAAAAACCAATTATCCGCAAACACACTGTGTATCGTTCGCACTGGTCTAGTCTACAATCACATGATCAGTCATTGCCGCTTGTCACACCCGCGAAATGTTCACGATACGCGTTGAGGTGAATGTATCCTGAACGATCGGTATGTATTTTACACACCAGAGAAGATAATCAAGAGCAGCGCGAGCGCGTCCAGCCAACGAGGCGGCTCAGCACCGACTGACAGCCAGCGATGCTCCGGCGGCGCCATTCCTCATCTTCATTCTCTCTCTCTCTCTCTCTCTCCCTCTCTCTCTCTCTCTCTCTCTCTCTCTCTCTCTCTCTCTCTCTTGAGCGCGTTCTTCGTTTTTACCTATGTCGCGGTTCTACACACACTACTGTGCACCCCGAAGGTGGGGAAGAACTCGGCGAGAAGAGAAGAAGAAGGAGGAGGTGGAGATGGGAGAGGAAGATAGTTCTCAGGTGGAAAGGGATATAGGAGCTCAGGTGTATGCGTGTGCAGCTATGCCGGAAGTTTAGACGATATACAGCGGAGACTTAGGTGCGGAATAACTTTTTTCCCTTTTTTCCCCTTCGGCTCGGGGGCTTCTGAGGAGGGGAATTTTTGGACGTTTTATTGCCAGAGGATCGGGTGAGACGTGGCGAGACGGTGGGCTGTATACGGCTTTCGAGGTTTTTTTTGAATATGCGAGCGACCGAAGATTTATTGCTGGATGGCTGTAAATTTGAAAAAGGCGATGATTTTTATTGCGGTTATTGCTTTCCACTAAATTTTTAGGTACTAAAACCGTAATTGAGTTTAACTCAGAAATTTGTTTTTAATTGTAAAAATCGCTTTCGTGAAGATTTTTCATCATACAAGTATACTTGAGTTTCGATAATTATAGTCAATTTTTCATTTGAGACAAAATCGATCAATTTTATGATAAATGAGTAAGTTTTCATTTATTTCTAAATGAAATAAACATTGAGTACTTACAATCAGGCAAAATCTCTACTATGATTTTTATCAAATTTTATAATATTTTAAAGAGTAATTATTTCTAGGATTTTACTACGTTTCTAAGCTACTGGAATTTGGTGAGCTTATTTTTAGTAGATCCATCATTAAACTGACCATTATCTCGCGCATTTGCTGCATGATAATTTTCTCAACGAGTAGAAACCCGCGAATTCTTACAAAATATGAAAAATTGAAGGCCACCTCTCAAAATCCATATCAATTAACTTTTCCATCAACCGTCCGATTTCACATAACCATGTAGTGTTCCGAAAGAAAATAAAATAGTCCAAGCCAAAACGGCACCTCCTTCACATACATAATACACCGAATTAATTGTAAACCCCATATTCCTCTGACCGCGTGATGCGAGTCGAGATTGCGGAGCACTTGACATTTCGTAAATCAGGGGGGGGGGGGGAATTCAGGAGTCCTCGAAAAATGTAAGAAAACTGGTCTCCTCGCTACCGACTCGCCGCGGTGTAATCTAGTTTAAAACGAGTTCAAGGGGACTGTGAGATTTAGGCAAAAAGAACACTTTCTACGTAATACACCGCCAGGGCTGTTTCACAAGGTTCGTGTATAATAAAAGCTCTAAAAGTACTATAAATCGATCATTACAACTCCGCGCGAGAGTATAAATCTCGAAGAGAGGGACGAGCCATCGTCGAGCAAATATTTGCCGTGTTTGAATTTCAAATACGTAATCTAATTACTCATTTGCTCTTGTTTCGCCCTGTCATGTGTAAGTGTGCACGGCTACCGCGTATTTGCAGGTTTCGTTGTTTTTTTTTTTTTTCAAAAAGAGTAACCTGCAGAACTGGTCGATGCCGCGCGGTGTATAAATTCTCTGCTGGGGTTCCATTTTCATTAAACTACCTGTTTTCCTTTTGTAAAAAGTACGCTGGACACTCGTTGAGCGTTATTTAAATCCTTCGACTAATAAGCCAACTAATAAGCCAACGTTCTTCGATCCTTACAAAAGAAATATTACGTGGCAAAAAATAATCCAAGCGCGTCAAATTCAACATCTTAAAAGAAGTCCAATATTCGAACTTCGAGCAAATGACACCTGCCGAAAAAAGAGCGTGCATTCCTAAGTTCTATTCGGTGATTTGAACGTCCGCACAGGCAACAAGCAGCGCATCAGTTTCTTGCAGAGGCGGCAAACTTTTTGCCCTGCCCTCGTTGTGCGGCCACGTGGCGTCGATGACCAGCCGACACTTCAATTAACGTCGAAGCCGAGCGCGGCCTACAATAATTACCCGCTGCCATTTATACTCTTGGCTCGTAGAGCCCTTTGAGAGAGCAGAGGAATTCATGTTTAGAAATATGATCATTTTCCGGCACTTGCGCGACTCTCGTTTGTATGTAGCTGTGATACTACAGTGTGCGGTGTACTTATGAGTTTTGAATTCCGATGCGCGGTTCACATTGTGTCATTTTCGCGGGTATAATTGATACAAGATTTTTTTTAAAGGAAAGAAATCTATATTCAGTATATAGTTAGATGACTGAAAGTGCTATTTGATGTGCGCCATAACACACGACAAGAAGCCGAAGCATCAGAACTAAGAAATGAGAATTCGCTATACGATTCCAATGACAGTCGATGATACATGAGAGAGCTCGGGCAAGCGATTATGCAGATTTAATTGAGAAAAAACCGCGAGCGCTCCCTTGAATAATGAATTTAATGGCTCGTCGTCGTTTCGTGCAGTGGGAAATGCCGTAAGCAATCAGGAGACTGGCATTATGCATTAAGGTTGACGGACTTTTGAGAGATTTTTGAAGGTGAGATGAGTTTTAAACGAACCAGAAAAATTCAACGAAAATTGAGGTAGCCGTGGACCGCAGATATTTGAAGAATAAGGCAAACACGAATTCATTTTATTACGTAATGTAAATCCAAACAAAATCGTCTGTGAGAATAATTTCAATCCACTGAGCCAACCGCAAACGTGAACTTCACCTACAGCAGCGTGAAGCAACAAAGCGCGTATGCACTGATATTACAAGCAAAGCGGGGAAAGCTGAGGATTCATCAAGAAATTTATCGCCAGAAATGAAGGCTCCTCGCTTGCGTAAGACGAGTATTTCGGCCAGAGATTCGCTCTGTGCACGTGTGCCATATTTTAGCATCAGGATGTAATTTATGAATATCTCGCTCGAATGAGGAAGTTACCGCATCGAAAACGTGAGCAGACGGACGCGAAGTGTATATGGAAAACTGAAGGTGTATGGGCACAATGGAAGTCGGAGACAATGATTTTTCGTTTAATTGTTTTCTCTCGCGTATAAGAGCTGCAGATGCTTCTTTTCGAGAGTGAGAAAATGACCTGCGGAAACTGTGTTGATCGTTCAAATGCAGTGGAACTTGCAAAATCGTAGAAAACAGTCCGACGTTTGCCACAGACTCATCGAATATTCAAAGTCCGATTCGTTATTCCTGTCGTTAGTGTGCCTGCGCACAGCGAAAAGTGTATAAAGGTCGCGTAGTGGATTATCAAAAACCGTTACGTTAGAGAATCTTTTCTTATATTCTCTCATCTCTCAATTCTTCATCGTGTTCGCACTCTCTCGGCAAAAACGAGAGGCGGCTGTGATGTCGGCATTGTTTGCTGTTTGAATATTGATGAATTTTCGCGCGGATATTGTAGGAAAATCAATTACTCCAGATTTTTCGTTTTACTGCGTGTGGAGCTTACTATACATAGTTCATAGAAATTTTTACTAGAGGACAGTATATAATATTCATCGATTCTATAAATCTATCCCTGGTAAACAACGACGTTCGAGTGTTTATGCCCATCGCTTATACTGTCTAATCGAAATAGGTACACTTTTTATGTTTTGATCGATTATTTACGAGGTGTTCGTAAAACGAGAAGTAAAAATAAACTTACACCAATAAATGGTCACGACTATAATTGGATTTGTAAACTGAAGATAAATATTTCTTACTTATGTATACTATCAGTTCTAACGAGTAACTATTCTAAAGCCGCCTCGAGAATTCAATAATTTCTTAAGGTAAAAAGGGTAACTGGTTTGAAAAAAAATTATTCTTCGTGAAATAAAAGTAAAACGCATAAATATAGCTATGTAACATTTCAACTACACAGTGCATAAAAAATTTTTGCAGGTATAGTTTTTCAAGTTCTCAACACTTTCATACTTTAAGCTTATCTTACAAGTGTAAATCACACCATTGAAACAAATATTAAATCATCGATTCTACCACCAATTCGATCTTCTATTTTTCCTTAGTCCCGACATCCTTCTTTTCCTACACGTCCACATTATTATCGTCCCTTCTCTAACGATCTAAAACACTGACCTTATCAGAAGAGTCAAAACACACGTCTCTAGCATTCAACTCTTTGCTTACTATAAACAACACGCGCTCCCCGATGCACGCGAGTCTCGAGTAATGCACACGTACGTATACACAAACACAAAGCGAAAGAGAGAGGAAAAAAGCCGTTGCTGCTGCTGTATAGTTCTCAACGTTTCTCGCTTTCTTTCTTTCCGCGAGTTAACCGTTAAATACGCCCCCCTGTATAATTAGGCCGACGCTTTTATATTGTGCAGCTCTGATAAGAGCCTGTGCGAACGTTCGCGTGTAATGTCTAAACGAAAATTAAGCGATGCGACAGAAGACAGCTCTCTCTCAGAAGGTTACAGTTATGATATGTGTGTAGCATAGAGGATGTGCAATTTCATCGAAGGAAATTTTTCTCTCACGACTTGAGATAGCCGCTCGGTTTGATATCACGAATTTAGAGAACTGTATGTGAAAAATTGCCCTTACCCAGTTTGCAAACGATGCTTTGTTGCAGGCTGGTATTGTGTGAATGCTTTTGAAATGTTAAACAGATACGTTCAGTTGCGAAACGCATTTAATAATCGACAGTTACATGGTAAATTATCGGAGCCTCGCTTGCCAAGCCAAACGCAATAAAAAGTGCAAGTTCAAAAGTAATGTTTCTCCCGTTACGCTTGTTCCACTTCGGCTTGGAAAAAATAAAATTTTTACAGCATATACGAGAAACCCCAACCAGTTTCCCACCGGCAAAAATCTATGCGGTGTGCAGCTCACATCCGTCAACTGTTTTAATATATACCGTTTCCGCAAATCCTAATTCATTCCTCGAATGGATTAGCCTATCGATCAAGATTCTTACAGAAAAAACACTTAATATCGATCCACTTTCAAGCGGGAAATTCAAATTCAGTCTCTCGTGATAACTCACCTAATCCCATCGTCCTTACACCTACTCCACGTGCAGGCTTAGCACATCACGAGCTAATCGCGGCAGATCCTCCGTAGGGCAAAAATATACTTCTCTACAGGAGCAAAACTTGCGAGAGGAACGCGTTTGGGGTTCTGCTCGCGGTTTTTCTTGCCGAGGGATATAATGACGCGGCTCGACGACTTTTGCTCTGCGTGCATGCTCTCGCTTTTGCCACCGATGCTTTTATCGCTAGCCGACGACGACAACTGCTTAAGCCGAGTAGTTTCTGCGAACTTCTTTTTGGGGATCATCTTCTTTTGTTTCGAGCTATGCAGCATGGCTTGTGGTTACCGGGAATATTATATTATTTTTACAGCGTGATTGGAATGTTTCGACAAGAGTACAGAGAAAAATATTGCGAATCGCGATGAAATATACCGCCAGAATGCTCGCCGTCGTGGCCATTAATATTTTTTTGAAGCTTCTTTATACACACCTGTCCGAGCCCCGAAAACAACGCCGTAAAAATTCTTTTCCAACAGGGTGCAGAAATAAAAATATTGATCGATAAATCAGTCGGCGGAGCGCCCGGCAAGGGTTATAATAAAAAGCCAGTGAAATAATGCGACAGAAAAGAGAACAGCAGAAGCGTGGATAAGTAACGATGGGCTGGCGTATTTGAGAGATTTTAATTGCCGAACGTGGTTGAATATTCAGGAGCAATCGGATGCCACTATCGACGGCTTTCTATGATGCTGATTCTCGTAAGTGCATAATTTCAAGCGATAACGATAACACTCTTCTAAAAAAAGAATTGAGCTATGTTATTATATTATCTTTTCACATATTCTAACGTGAAAAAATGTATCAAGTTTTAAAATTGATGTAATTTTGATGAAAAATATTTTAAAAATAGTTAATTTCTCCTGAGAATACATATATAAGCAATTTAAGCACTTACTGAACAAGTTTACATTACCACAAACCAGAACACCCAGTCTCTCCGCTCTCGAAAAATTCCTCCTCAACGGCACTAACAATAAGAAACTTCCCTTACCGTACGATTACGCAGTATCCCCCATCAGCATTGGGAACTCTCAAACCGGTATTGGTTATGGAAAATAATAATTTAAGATGGAAATATAAAATACTGCGATGTGTATGCTCATCCAAGTTTGTTGGAGTTTTTTGGAGTTGGAGAGATGATGTTGGAGAGAGAGAGAGAGAGAGAGAGAGAGAGAGAGAGAGAGAGAGAGAG
>QLSS01000078.1:14154-49154 GCA_024372645.1 Trichomalopsis sarcophagae
CTCTCTCTCTCTCTCTCTCTCTCTCTCTCTCTCTCTCTCTCTCTCACCCTCTCGCCTCCCGTGAGGAGCTTGACCCCTGCTGGATTTTTCATAAATGTTCGGCTTTTATGGCGCTGGTATTACGATTGTTTTATTGCCATTATTGCAGGATTTTATTCCTCGCGATTTGTGCCATTTATTACTCACGGACCATTAGCCAATGAGTTTACTGGAATGTTTTTTTCCCGCGTGTTGGAGTGAAGGTATGTTTGGTTTAATTTGATTATTTCCCTGGTAAAAATTTTCAACAACCGTTTACCATCGGTTTGCCAACCATTGCAGGATTGGCCAACATTTTCAGTATCGTGTCGCCAAAAATGCCGTTATTTTTCTTACAGTTTTTGAACGGCCGTTAGCCGACCGATGGTGAAATTAAAAAATTGCAAATAAATATGATTTACAATGTTTATGCTTCAAATAATGACATTATAATCATTATTCTACTAATAGAAAACTATTAGAATAATAACAGCACACTTTATTACATAAAATTATATTTTTTATGAATTCGAGTTTAAGGTTATGAGCACGGATAATACGTCAATACGCGTGTCCTCGCGCGCGTCTTTATTAATGCTGATTATTTATTTAGATTAAGAATTAGGTTTAACAAAAATTAAAACGAAAAAGATAATTTACAAAACATTTACATTTCAGTACATTTTTGAACTTTTATGTCTAGTTTTTTGGCCTTTTTTCTCTGGTAATATTTCTTGAAACGCTTTCTAACAGTATTATCCATGTTTCACAAAGATTTACTTATTAAAAATTATAAAAAGCACCGCAATTACACAACTGTAAGAAAGTTTTTCCGTTGCAGACACTATCCACGCTTCGCTCCTAATTACACTGCGCATGCTCCGCACTCCGGAGTCAGTAGCTGCGAACTATACAATATCAGCTGAACCAGCACACGTACACGCTCCTATACATGTATATATAATAGCGTATAAAAACATAACCCCGATTCAATGAAAATTTAAATACTCTTGTAATTTGATTTCTGTACGCACAGGAATAACTATGCAATATATTTTGTTCTACGATTATTTAAATTAGCCTACACTCATCTAAAGCTTAATTTTATAATTTTACGAACGTTTTTCACACCAGTTTAGTGCGACAGGCATCGGCCAACGCTTGGCCAATTTTGACAGTATCCACTACTGAGCAAATTTGGCCATCACTCCGCGGACCGGCCATTTTTATGGTGACAATTTTTACCAGGGTTGCGTAATTTTTTATAACTTTGTTCTCAATCGCTGGTAGAATATGGACCATTATTGTTAGTAAATGTAGTGATCAAATGAGAGTCAATTTTTACTCAAAATCAATGGATTAAATTGAAACTATATACATAACGCGCATGCTTATAAGTTAACGTAATTGGACTTTTAACTTTCAATACAAACTTTTAGGCGACCGACCGATCCTTACAAACAATACGCAAATTCACGCGAACTTTCCAACACATTAGTTATAATGCGGGTGAATATTAATTTTAATTTTCGAAACTAATATGTTTTTAACGCGGATTTTAATGTTTGCCTCGAAATTCTCATTATGTGATGTTGTACGAACGTCAAATTGCGTAACGCGTATCGTATCCGCGATAATTATTGCAATTTTACGTTGGACAAAATTAGTATTAAAAATTTTCTGCAAGCTTTAAATTGAATTTTTCAGTAAACTCTTAGTACTACGAAATACTCCAACTTTCAAATTTGAATTCCTTCAATTCTTCAACAAATTTCCACCGTTCGAGCAAACATTTTTCAATCTAGAAATTCTTGGAAATTTTTTCAGACCCGGTAAGCTAAGAATGTTGACAGTTTTACGAATGGCATTGGCATTAATTATCCTCCGACTCGGCATTTTCTCGGAATGTCTGGATCTATATTTACCTCTTTCTCCCTTCCTGTTTTGCTTTCTTTGCGGTTTTCCCTCTTGCTCGTCTTTTTCGCAATTCCGCTTTACCTTTCTCGCTTTCTTCTCTTTCGCGTCTAGACTAAAGAGCTAAAGAGCAGTTCTTCGGGATAATGCAGTCCCGAGACTCCGCTAGAGTGTCGGGGACGGTGGTAGTGCGCGTAGCCGCTTCTTAAAAGCGGCATCGTCGTCGTCGAGTCATGGTTGTACTTTCTCTCCCTTTTTCCCTTACAGTCAGCTCTCTGTCCACAGACTTGGTCCATCTTTTCTGCACTTCATAGACTTCCACGCTTAACAGTGACTAAAGTTTTTATCCCCAATGTTTGTTCAATAGGTTGATATGTATCCTATTTGCCGTCTCATCTAAATAGTTCTGCGACAATAATAATTTATTCTTTATTTATTTTCTATTTTTGTACTTAATTAGTCTTTCTAAGCGTTATTTAAATCAATTAAATTGATGTATCGTGAAAATAAAAATAATTCTAGTGATCACGAGTTTTAAATACAGCAAAATAACAATAATTATAATATCTGAACTTTTTCACGAAAATCTGAAGTAAATTAAAATGAGCATTTTTGCCTTTGCCCACAACAAATATTATCTGTAAAACTAAACGACTATTTATCATATTTCAATCAAGCTGCGCTCATATGACTAACAAATCACCTTTTACTAATTTGTTCAACAACGTCGAGCTCATCTCAGAATCATAATTGTTGAATTTGCTCTATGGAAAATTGCAGCTTCCCCTTTCGCATGCATGTATACAGGAGCCCTATTTTAGTATTTTACAACCTTCCATGTATACTCAGCTCTCGATTGCAACGTGTGTGCGCCTGGCACGATATTCAGTTCACGTCAGTACCCGGGCTCGAAAGTCCATCTCCTCTGCGTCATCGGGTGGGTAAACTGCTCACTCGCGCGAGCGTTACATCTCGCTAGAATGGAGAGAATCAGCTGGTGACGTCAACCTCCCCCGGATCTCTCTAAATATCCTTTAGAGCTTCAGCGACTTTCTTCTTCTCTCTCTCTCTCTCTCTCTCTCTCTCTCTCGGTTTAATCTCTGTGGACTGCTGCCTGTCTGACAGGCAGACAACTTGAAAAATCCGAGGTAGCTTCCTGGAATACTTTGACTCCTGACTAGGGCTGTTTTTTCTCTCCCCGAGTTTGTTTGCCAGTCGAAGTCGGCAGGATCTGAATGAAAAAAGCTGCTCTGCTTGGTAATTTACGCGGAAGATGGGGAGCGTTTAAGCGCGGCTGATTTTTTTCGAGAGAGAGTAAGGTTTACCGAACGGATTGCACACAGTGCGCGCGAGCTTGTGTGTGGGTTTTGAGGGAAACGTAGAGGTCTGTTGATTTCTCTTTGAGTGATCTGCCATCAGATTTTGTTAATAGATCGAGTGATTAATGTAAGAGCTATATGAAGCTACTGAGAAATTTTTCATTCTAGAATTATTGCCTGGAATATTTTACTTTTACGTTTGGTGCATAAAATAAAAACGAATGTACTTCGACTTTGACTCACTGAATCCATCCGCACAGCAATGATCTTTACTCCAACTCTCACGTCTCATTCTCAATGCGCATCAATATTGAAGTATTTCCTTTGTATCCGCGTTTCAAGACAGCGGCGAATATTTCGCCCCTATCACTTCTTCCATCTGATTTACTTATGCTAGGCGCCTCGGCTAGACCTCCGAATTATCATAACTTTTAAAATAATGAAAAACGTACTACTCCCAAGAGAGCCGAAATTTACTGCTCTCTTCTGCTCTCTTCGGCAAGTCGTTCTGCTCTTTACGTTTGGTTGATTTTATAAAACTCCGCGGGTATTGCTCCCCTCTATACACCTCGCGGATAAATATATCTACGCCTTCATTTACGACACGCCGAGTCTGCCATATATAGGTGTTACGATACAAAGAACGGAATACGGGGAAGGTATAAGGGCCTATATTTTTACTTGCGATGCCATTCGACGCTGACTACTTTGCTTTGCGTCATATTCGAGTATATAAACTAGGGATAGTGACAATATCCAATGTCTCGCCTCAATTTCATTTTTTACTATTAATCTTGCTTCCCTCTTGTGTCCATTTCTTTATCGTTTGTCTTTTTTAGTTGATAATAGGGAATGCCAAATCCACTTGGTGTTCATTCAATCTATGCAATTATTCTTTACCGATACAAAAACAGTAATTGAAGCCGTAACCTATTGTAAACCAATACATTTTATTTTGTGTCTTTAAGAAGATAACAAATATTTAAATCGCCGAACAATTGAAAATATTTCGTATCTACTTTTCCATGTCTATGCGTGAATGTATAGATTATGAACAGCTGAATACATTGTATATCAGATTATCAAGACAGGAATGTCACAATATTGGAATATTCTATGAAATGCAATGCCAATATCAACTTATAGCTCAAAAGTAAAAAAAGAAATGTATGCGACAATGAGAAAGAAGAAGTGCGAAAAAATGCAGTAAACTTAGGTTGGCGTGCGTTTTCATCGCGTGACGCGAGGATTTCTCGCGTCGAGTTCTTCTCTCCCGCCTCTGCTACTTCTCGGACAACGATAGTAGCGTGACGACGAGGAATTTTCTTTCGCTTAGTTTCTCGCGTTGCAGGGAAAATACCGAGACTTGTTCCGATATCGGCTTTCTCCCATTGCCTAGTTTTGTGTCTCATTCCCTCTTTTTCCTCTCCACCCATCTTCATCTCTTCCGATCCTTTATCTCTTATTGTTCTGCCAGCCTCGAATTGCGTCCTCAATGTTTGCAAAAGAAAAAAACAAAGCCAAAGCTTCGATGAAAAAAATGAGCTGATGATACTTCTTTTGTATTTGAACTAACGTGGCATTATTGACAACATGAATTTTTATTTCTTTAAAATTTTGAACTTTATTTCTTACATTTTTCTTCGTCTGTCATATATTATACGTGTCGCTTCATTGGCATACTCATAACATTAGCACGAGTCGGCACGAGTCGACATGTTTTCAAGGGAAGTAAAAAAAGGTAACAGTGGCTTTGCACCCGATTCATCGGAGCTGTTGCTGTCAGCAGATCATAAAATTTAAAGATTCTATATCCGAAATTTCCATATTTTACAAAGAATTTTCTAAATATGTACTTTACAAGTTTATTTAAAATATCTAACTTTTCATAAATTAATCTAATAGTTCTGGGTCCCATCAGTGATTATATAGGTTATAAAGTATTCGAGAACGGTATTCAATAATTGAACCGCGATTATAACGGTACAGTAAAACAAATCGAAAGTAGAACAATAATGAATTTGCAACTTGCTCGTGTGCTGTTGTTTTCCAGTTTCGATTAAATACATCCGCTTTGTAGAGTAAGTAAGCGCGAGTGACGAAGAGTATGTGTGTGTGTGTGTGTGTGTGTTCTAAAGATACGCAACACTTTGCCAAAGCGCCAATCATGCCGCTTCTAAAACGCGTATACCTCCACATGCTCTCGTGTTCAGCAAGTTCGCGTGAATAATTGGAAAACGTATATCCATCAATTTTCCTGCGCTAATCATAACGAACGTATATTTCGTAATTAATTTAGTGTTCCGAACGAGTTAATCAATTTGTTGAAAACTCTTCGCTTCATTATTCATGACTAGAAGAAAACTCATCGTGAATATTATACCACGTTATACTTTTCGCTATCAAACAGGATTGTTATTATTTGTCTTACAGACCACGAGGAGAGAAGGATACTTTTGCATTCACTGTATATATTCGAAACTTCAGCACTTGGTAAATTCACTTAAAAAGAAATTCTCCCCCTCAGCCTGGCAGATTTTCCGATAGCCTTTGCATTCTCTCTCCGACGTGGTGCTGGCGCGGTAGAAGCATCGATCTACATCGTCCGCATAAAAAAAGCGAAGAAAAAGCTCGTGCTTGGGGCTTTCACTTTGAGAGCGCGACTCTTCCTTGGGAGGAAACCATCAAATACTCTTACTTTTAATGAAACTCTCCCTCTAGCCTTCACGTACAAAACATGCCCGTATATCCAACAGGTCGACAACTCCTCTGCCTCTCTCCTCGCTTCCTTCGTCCACGCGCGTGTGCACTACTAAAGCTAATGAATAAAAGCTACCCTTCGAACTTGCGGTCTAAACGCGTGCGCGCGCTCCTTTTTTCCGCGATAAAAAATGTAGCCGCAGCGAATGAAAGCGCGAGGAGCGAGCTGAATCTTTTGTATGTAATACGAGAGAGCCTTGCTTGCGCTCGAAGGGTCGTGGTCGTTGTCGTCGTCGTCGGTGTAGAGCCAAGGACCGAGACAAGGCGAGTCTGATCTTATCGTGGAATGAGGAGTCAGGGGTGCTGTGTATAGACAGATAGGCGCAAGCGAACTACGCGATAAAAAATGAAATACGAGCCAAAGGAAGCGTAGAAGATGAAAAAATGCCGGAAGGGCCGGAGAATGGAAGAGTTTGTAAATTGGAGTCGAAGTGGCTTCGACTGATCTTGGTTGTTTTACTGTACTTTTGATTTAATAGCAGACGGATAAGTGTTATTTTTTGTTACTGAGATTCACCTATAAGATTTTTTTAATCAAACGGTACAATGTGAGGCTTAACACTAAATAAAGTGTGATTTATTCTTATTCATTATTATTAGTTTTAGCTTCAAAAACTATGATTTTAACAACAAACTCAATCATAACTCTGTAGGCAATAGAATATTGTGCGCGGATGATTTACGTATATTACTTCATAAACGCATTCAGATCGAATCCAAACCCACACCCCCAGTTGTAAGATCAAAGTAACAAGCTAAAATCTCGAAAAATCTTTCCTCTGTAAACCTAAAAAATAAAGACGACAGCCCAACATCCAATACTCCATCTGCCGATATCGCGAACACAGGCGCAGAGGGCTGAGAAAACTATGGCACGCGGACATATCGCCGAGAGTAGGGGGATCGACAGGCTTCCAACGAGCCTTCCTTTCTCTTCTGGTGCGGGGGCGGTGGCGTCGGCAGCGGCAGTGATGGCCGAGCCCCTCTTCGGCCTCCCCGTAAGCTTTTGCTCGGTGATTTGATGATTAACGAGCTTAGGCGCTTTCGACGCTATACCCGGGCTTTCGGCGATGGATTTACGGCTACTCCGCGCCGCACGATTTAATTGGCTTACGTCGTTTGTATGCTCTCTTTTTCGCGGCGCCCTATCCAGTTCTTTTTCTCCCCGCTCTCTTCTCTTTCTCCCTGTCCTCCTCCCGGTCTTTTCGATTCGTGTCTGTTGGAGGTAATGGTCATCGTCGGCGTATCATTCTTTTTCCGCCTCGCTCCGGGCTGTCTTGTTGTTTCGTGTGTTGTCGCTGATGTGGAATAATATTGTTACAGTGCAAACGGTACGCAGGAGTCTCTCCTGTTGTAGTTGCAAACGTGACGGACATTCAAAATCGCCAGAGGATATTGCACGTTTCCACAAACGTGTACTCGAGATCTGGCTGCTGGACTAAAATAGATCGTGATGTATTTGAATTGTGCAAGAGGGCAGTGACGAAGAAATTCTGAATATTTTTTTCCGAGGTCTTAACCTTCATTTGTCACTACCCACGATATCGCTCATCGTGGAAAATTCATTTTTGGGAAATTCTAACGTATTTCTCGCGAGGGCGTAGATCGTGTACGAGCCGTATATTCCTGTTTGCTGAGCTGAAATGAATATTTGATAGTGCGACGTGTAGAAAAGAAAAAAATGACGCAGGTTGAGTGAGGATTGGGGCGGGGGTGGGTAAACAAATGCTCAGTGCTGAAGATGGATCGTCATGAGAAAAGATGCAAAAGCCTGGTTATTTCTTTTCTGAAGAAGTTGGGATCTTTATTTGATTGGTAGCTAATAAGCAAACAAGCTCTCGATGGATGAATGTGTGAGCGGGAGAACTGGAAAAACGTCCTGTGTAATTATGATTGTTAGAACGTTGGTATAAGTATATTGAGTTTGTTTTTCCGTGAAGCTAAGACAAAAAAATGGTTCAATGCTATCCTTCACTCTGCAATCATCGTTAAAATTCTTCATATCTCAGAATCGCAAGAGTTTATTTGTGCAGCGATTAAAACAATAATTTTTTTACAGTCCTCGATGATTCGGTCACGTCATAAACCTCATTATCTCATCTTTAGGATTGCACGTCTCGTCCGTTCTTTTCATTTTGCCGCGCGGGATTATACACATTTACACCAATACACATATCACGCAACAATCATTATCTTCGACCTCCGGACAACTATAATCCATCGGAACGGTTATACGTTCCTTGAACGGATACACAAACGTCACTCTCGCGACGCATAATCGTATCATTTCTAAAAGTCACTATACTCCAGCCGCATTAGCAGCGCGTGCGAGAAAGCTTCGCATGCGCGTAAAAGCGAATATAGCTCGACAAAAGGGGTGACGAAAGAAGGCGGAAGAAGAGTGCTAAAAAGCCTGGGTGGAGGATTATGTGCGTGACTGCGCCCTTGGCGCATTGCCGGCGTTCGGCTGCAGCGGCAGCAACGCGCTTTATACGACCCGACGCCCGCTCAGCTCGGCTCGAATTTTTTACGACGCGGATTACGCTTCGTACGGACTGCTATACTGCCGAAGCGTCCTATGCTACAACGAGACGCGGTGCTTGCAAGCTTTAACGGCATATAGCGCAGCGGCAAAAGTATAGCGTGCGACCGAGGCTTGGATTGCCCCTTTATTTACTGCTTTATCTTCTGATTTTTTTTCGGCGCTTTTAATTGCTCGCCGTGGCCGCCGCGCGAGAAGACTGTCTCGTTGTACGAAAATTGAGCTGTATTTTTTGGATGCAGATTTAACCGACTGGAATTCGCCGCGCGCGACTTGTATTTCTAAAAAATTCGGTTTTATATAGCTCTGTTAATTTACCTGCCTCCTCGTGATACGAGGATTAACAAGCTTTTTTGATACAATTTTTCAGAGTGCACGTTTATACGCTTCTAGACTTTATGAAGTTTTTTGATGAAGTAAAAAATAAAATTTAAAAACTGCCGCAGTATGACAACATTATAAAGTGAGTTACAATATTAATTAAGTATGTGTAGCAGGTTATTTTGGTATGTTTATATCATACAATAATACAAGTTTAAAATGCTGGTTGTTTATAGAAACTTTGCAGCATGAATGATCATTTAACATAATAATCATTCTTCGTCTGCCATAATTCTTGTTTTCCGACCAAAATTATTCAGACAATACTCCATGTACTTGATACCGCTTTACTAATTTTAGAATTGCTTCGAAATATACATTTAAAAACAATTCAGGTCACCGCTCGTACGACCTTGAACTTGCTATATTTACGTTTCCATTGCTGCAGTTGTACTTTTGTCAGATATCGATTTCGACAACGTCAGTCTCAACCTCGATTCTCCTATCATAACACTTTATGCACGCACCAAATGTGAACTTCGTATTCCATATAGCTATTCAAATGTTGGCGAAACTTTAATTCACTCGTGTATACAATCTCTTATTCTATTCTGATTAACGCTCTCATTTCCATTGTTACAACGAATATGTAGTTTAAACTAATGTAAATCATTTGTTTTTATCATATATTTAATCAATAAACGAACGATCAACCGACACGCCTCGCAGTAATGATTATTTTGTGCGGCCTATTTAATATCGACAGACTATTCCAAGTTTAGAATGATGTTCCACACACCGAGTATTCAAGTAGTCGGATTAGGTAAAAATTTGTATGAGAATTAGCTAAACAAATCATTGTATTAATTAATAAACAAGCCTCTTCTGTATTTCGAAATTTGACTTTCAGTATACCCAAACTCCAAGCTTATAAACATATCCCAAAAAATCTCGATAAAATTGAATCTTCATTAAGAAATCACGGCATCAGTGATGAATAATTTACAAGCGCCGTCGCGCTGAATTTTTACCAATTAAAATCTAGATTTTGAGATAGCACGCGAAAACGTTAAAGATACACACATGACGAGGGGCATTTAAATTTGCGAGCCCATAAATATCCCTGCACACATTATCGTCGCATTGCAGTAGCCGAATCCGCGCTCTGCTATACACATTAAAAATTTAGCCCGACATAGAGTCTCCTGTACGCTTTCCACCCGTAGCCCCCTCCCCTCCCCGCTCCTCCGTATGTCCGTATCAGTTTCGCGATGATGTCGCACGCGCACGCGCGCATTACACGCACGTGGTCGTGTAAACGAGGCAGCGCGCAGCGATAGCGCCGTTGTCCATTAGCCGTTGTATCATGGGCTTTTAAATGAGTCCCGAGAGCGGCGAATCATCTTGTGTCTGTGTGTGCGTGCATTTTTTCTCGCGCCCACTGGAAGCTCATTTATCGCATGCCTGCGCATCAATACTGCAGGCGTGAGGGAAAAACATCAGAAAAAGGAGGCATCAGCTGACTGATCGGTATGCCGGGTGCCGAGCGAATTAAATTAAAATGAATTTCGTTTATCGCCGAGAGTGTATCCCATTTGCGTAACATTGGCGGTAGCAGCTACCGCTGCTACTGGTGGTGCATCGGGTATATACATATATACATTGGGAGAAATTGGAATAAATTCACGCTCGCGTTCAGCGATGAACGAATATTCGATTGCTCCATTGTTTCATCGCGTGCAAGTGATGCAAAGAGGGACGGTGTGCGGCAACGTTTTTCAAATGAGGCAAATCCTTTTTTTTTTCATTCTAACGGACCTGTCGATAAGGATAATGCTCTTTGAATAGATTGCAATGTGCAGGCAGTTTATCGAAAATTCATTGGGTTCACATTGAGATCGCACGTAGAGGAGATTTTGTGATGAAATGCTCATTGCAATCGTGATGGATTGTTAACTTATAATCTTTTGTCTGTCTGCATTTCGCAGTTTTCATCATTCAGTGAATTAATCAACTCAATTGCTCGAAGTAAACTTGTATTGAATACTCAACGCCGGTCTAACCGCAATTCTACCGTTACTATTAATAACGTGTCATCAAGCTAAGTCACACATTATGGACTAGTTTAACTCTCCGCAAACTATACATCAAACCGAACACAAAAGACCAGCTCACCACTTACATCCAAAGAAATACCTCGTCATAAACCAAAACCGTATATCGCAACGGTTAAGATGACTGGGGAAAGTCATATCGTTCCAAGCTCGAATAAAGACGCCCAACGCAGTCCTGACTTCTTAAATACCGAGAATGTATTATCCCGGGGCTCCGGGAGCTTTTGAGAAATCGCCCCACGTCACGCCACCGGCACTCGGCATTCCCGTTAAGTATACATGTACCAAGGCGAGCAAACGCACGTGGACGCGCGCATAGTTACATTGGGACGTACTGCTCCCGTTCGTGCGAGAGTAGATTTGGTCTCTCGTAGAATATAGAAGTCTCATCTGCAGCGCCTCGACCCAGACACGAATCTCATATACTTTCTGGGTTGTAAATTTTGCAAATTATAATACAAAAAGAAGAGCGTTTATTTTATTGAATTTTATTTTCGTCATTTCGAGTGTTGGAAACGCGATTCGTGCAGCAATGAAATTCAGAGCAGGTTACTGTATATAGGTATATCTGATGATGATGACTTGCGTTATTACGCATGATTTATAATAGTGCATTAATTCGTCGAGAGCTACTCGGACTTTTTACACGTCTGTTAAAGTTTCAAACTGATCTCACCGGACGGAAAAATAAATTTATTATCCGAAATCAGCCTGATAATGCAATACGACCTATTTCCACAACGACCATAAAAAGACTGTAATCCGTTTCTGCTTTAAAAGCCAGCTACAAATATCGGCAAAATTGACGACTCGAGTATACTCTCATGACCTCTTCTCTTAAGTATATTGCTGTGTCCCAATATTCTTCAAATTTCCTTTCAACTGTACACCAGCACACTTATGACAAGCATCGCGGAGAAAAGATACAGATTTAGTTTACAGACAAGCTTTCGCGACCCACTTCATACTTGGTTTCTCTGCTCGTCGATCCCTCGCGTCCTCTCGACTTTTTCTTTTTCTCTCCGGCCTGCACAGTCAGTGTTTTTATCCCACAATCGTGGAAGCGCTGAATGGAGCCGGCGAGGCTCTCTCTCTCTCACTCCCTGTAAGTATCAGCTGACGTGCTTTGATCTCCGCTTTCTTTTCGACGCTTTTTCTCGCTGTGCATGCCTTCGGGCGCTTTTTGCTTACAGGCCCTTGCACACTACTTTTTGCAAGCTACCGTCCACGCTAATAATCATTGGCCTGCGCTTGGTGCTTGCACTGAAAATCTTCTTCGAAAGGTACAGACAGCAAACCGCCGAGACTAAACCGGTTAAGCGGCCATCTTCCAGGGATATCTAACCTTCTCGCAGTCCTGCTCACCATCGCATCGAAGCCCTACTCATCATTGTGCATCCTCAAATACTGGTAGTGCCAAAAAATTAGTGCGTTTTTAGTGCGAGTTTTTGTGTTAACGCTGCTACATTTTACTCTGTGAGAGAGAAAAAAAAATTGCAATTTTACGCATTTTATTTTACACGTGGTCGAATTTCGCGTTCGCAAACTCACAGTTTTCGGCCATTTGTGAAAATTTTAAACGCACCTTATGTGTTTCGTGAATTGCGTTCAGGCTTGCCGTACTGCATCCCTAAATAGATCATTTTATTTATATCATCATCAATTTATGCATATTTTAAATTACTTAGTATCTAGTTTTTTTGCATTTTGTTTTTAATATTTAATTTCTTCTTTTTTAATTATTTATATATAACGGACGAACCTAAATCAATTGTTTTAAGCCGTTTTGCAAATGGTTCAGTCCACTGTTTGTCGGCGAAATCTTAGTTTTGCGAATTCAATGTGTACTCAGTGCCATAGCGCTTTTCATAAATCGTGCCTGGTTAAATATTTAAAACAAAAAAAAGTGTAAGCCAAAAAATTGTTGCGTTAACTTGTTTGGCGATTTAACAACTGTAGATACTAGCCCTTCTGTTACAGATATTGCGCGTGCGTCGGCGTTTGACCAATTTCGCGATCTTGACGCGAACCTCGATACGTCTAGCCTATCGATCGATTCACCTGGATCTCAAACCCAAATCGCCATGTCGATGTTGCCATCAAATTGGGACAAGATGACCACCTCTCAACAGATGGCGGCTCTCTTTAATCGTGTTGGTGCGTCCGAGATTCTACAGCGCTTAAAATTGTAGGCATTCCATCGAACAACAATGTACAATATTGCTCGATTTGCAATCACTGCAGTGCGACATTCTTGAGGTCCATCAAATGCAAAATAAGGCACCAGACCATTCACGCACTAACCGCTCCGAGCTACGCGCGATTTCGTTCTCCTCGCAAAGCGTCGCTATGGCTCTTTATCTTATTCCGACGTCGTCCCTGGCGTCTCAGCTGATCAGATTGGCATTTATGAAATGACACCAGCATTGATAAACAATTTTGGAAATCAAGCTAAAGCGATCGCAGCAGAGCGCGACAACAAGCATGTTTGGGTTAGCCGCAACAATGTCTTCGTACGCAAAACGGACACATCTAGTATTGTTCCAATTGTTACCGAGGCCGATCTCGATAAAATCGCTTGACGCCAGCATTCTCCAAGTACTCCAAACGCTTCAACATTATCATGTAAAATTGCTATGCGAGTCGCCCATATTAATGCTAACTCTCTCCGTGAACATCTCGATTTAATACATAATTTCATTTTTAAGAAAATATGCCAACAGTCGCCTCTTTTAAAGATGCCATATTTAATTTCTTATTAGATTCTCAAACCATCAATTGCTTCTTTCAAAGACGCTTTATTCAATTATTTATTAAAATCCTAGTGCAATCTAATGCGTCTTAGTCACTTCCGAAATACATGCTTATGTATTATGCGTTTTATTTTGCTATATTGCGTTAGTTATTGCTCGATACTTTATCTATACTATTATAATTATTCTAAGTCTCTATCTACGAAAATCACGTCGTTATACTGCTTCGTATTTTGCTCAACAACTAACTAAAACTAATCTAGTTAAACATACTGCGTTACCAAAAATTATTTTGTTTACTGCTTTACATATTACTAATTATTGTTACAACAATTATGTACATTATTATGCACCCTGGCATACGGTCCTGCTGGGCCTTGCCAGTAATAAATCAGCATTCCATCAAAAAAATCTCTCTCTCTCGGCGTTTTATCATCGTTACCATCATTTTTATCATTATTATTATTCCGATGGTGTAGAGCGCAGTCCAAGGGATCAGTTTTATTTGTAAACCGCCGCGTAGAATGCAGTATTTTTTCCAATCGCTGCCTGGGCTCCTGCGGCGAGCTTTAAAAATCCCGACGAGTTTTTTATGCGCAACGCGCGCGTGGCAGCGGAATTTCGGGGACCGCGTTTTTTTTTCCTATTTTTATTTTTTGCTGGCGAGCGAGCGTATTTCATTGGGAAAATAGCGTTACTGTATGCATGCGATGGGGCTGGCTGCGGGTGCGCTGCTTTTTTGCGGCTCGAACGAATATAGGAGGGAGAGAGAGACGTTTTAAGTTTCTAGTTCACGTCGGGACGTTCAGGGAAATGAGGTTTTACTGGGTCAACATGTGAATACAATAGCTT
This sequence comes from Trichomalopsis sarcophagae, assembly GCA_024372645.1. Lineage (NCBI taxonomy): Eukaryota > Metazoa > Arthropoda > Insecta > Hymenoptera > Pteromalidae > Trichomalopsis > Trichomalopsis sarcophagae. The sequence goes on from QLSS01000078.1 coordinate 28,748, forward strand.
GTTGGCGATGTCACTGGAAGTCGCATTTTCAAATGCGCTGGAATATGACGAGCGGACAATTTCAGCATAATAGAGACTTTTTTTGGCGGGGAGACAAAGCCACAGCGTTGGACATTACAGGGCTGTGCATTTTGAAAGTAATTTCATTTTAACTGCTGCCTTGACTAGTCAATCCGATGCATCATTCACCAAACGTATATTATGAAACAATGCATCTGTGCCACACACAGAGCACTCCGACTTCGATGTAGTTGGAAGAACTAATTCGTGTAAGCCGTACTACAAGTTTTTCCTATTGCCCTCAAACACGAAAGAGATCAATCACCAACGGCACAAGTGGAAACAAACTCTCGCAGCACAAAACAAGCCACCCTAGACGCGCATAACCGTCCTTTCATTAAGTCCACTTCTGCCAGAGCCTTAATGCCTTATCAGCGACCTTCTCGCGCATACCTCTTGCAAAAGAAAGCGAGGGCGGGAGAGCAGCAGCTGAGACGCGTGTAAGTGTATACCTACTCGCATAATGAAAAGGAATGGTCAAAACACAAGGGCGAGAGAGAGAGAGAGAGAGAGAGAGACGTACGCGGCGAAAAGAAAAGCGACGGTATGCGCCAGCAGCCCGGTTGTTAACCCTGAAGGTCTCGGGGGTGCGGCCCCTTCCGTATTTTCGCGAGCGGCACTTTCGCGACTTAATGGCTCTCAACAAGTCTGGACCGAGCAAGTCCGTTTGCACATAGGCCAGACAAGACTCGCCCTCTGTCTCCCTCTCTCCGCGACGAACCTTTATGCGCCGCGTTGGTCCTACTTTCCCGCGCTTTATCTTTATGATGCTGCGGCTCGCGCTCTTTGTCTGGTCCGTTGGTTCTTTTTTTTTACTTTTAGAATTCCGCATACTGACTCTCGGACTTCTCGCGCTTATCTCTTCTACAGTATCTGGACTAGATAAGGTGAAGCAGGTGGTTAGTGATCGAGGAGGAGATTTCTGGAAATAAAAAATAAATTATTGAATCGATGAGTCCAACCTATTGTACAGTTTCAAATGCCGAATACGCATTGTTGTAAAAGCGATAATAGCCTTATGTATAGGAATTTGTGAAAAATATCCCGTAATCCAATCTGAATGCAGAAATGCTTTTGGAACTTTGCGTATACAAACAGGACTAAACGAATAATGTTCATTATAGGCTTTGCTATTCATTTCGTGAATAATCTGAACTAATTGATCAGATAAGTTAAATCACCGTAAACGATTTCATTATGCAGCATGTCGATCCACTCTTGCTATTCCCCATTTTAATTTTTGATGACGATTGTTCGGAAGCTAGCTTTTGTTGTTTCATGCAATTTTTAAACAGATCGACGATGGTACTAATCCACACTGTATGTCAGATTGGATCATCGATGTTTGAGAATATTTACTCATATGCCAACAAAGTAAAGATTAGATCAATCGATCCATTATGATGATATTGACTGCTCTAATAAAGTCCACATTACAACTTTGTTTATAATTCGATCAATCAATCATTCAATCAATCATTCAGCTCACCAATCAATGTTTTCATATCAACATCTCGATCCTATAGTTACATCTACCCAACCCTGCCTCCGTATATTTCGTTCACTTTCAATATTTCACAGAGTCATTATTACATTATTCTTCCTTTTGCATTTTGTACAAGCCGCACAGAGAAGCAGAGACCAAACTAAATTTTCCAATTCGGTCACGCCAACAAAAGCAGATTAAATTTCGTTCTCGCAAAAACGTCGGCGCGCTGCGATCTATCCAATTTTCTGAGATCTAATAAAGAATTCAATTTATTCATCGATTCGCGGAAAGTGTGTCAGTCCTCAAAAAACATTGATAAGACAGAAAAGAGTGCATCACGCTGCGCTGCGGTGCAAAAGGCCGAAAACCCGTGCGTCCAACGATCTAAACCCTCTCTCACCGCAAAAAATGCCTCAACGGCGCTTGCGCGCGAAATAACACGCGAACAATATGTTAATTCTCGCGTCGCTCGTCGAGCAGAGTAATGCATTCCGGGATGCAGAGGAACAAAGAGCCCCGCAAGAATATAAAGCGCCGGGCAAAACAGCAACGGCATGGCTGCTGCTACTGCCGGTGCAAAATAAGCGGAAGTAGCCCGGCGCGACTTCCATTTCCACGAGGCCGCCGAGCTGCCGGCAAATTGCCGTGATATTTATTCAGGCAACTCGTGCGTTCCTAATTTCCGATCGGCCTGGTCACCACGCGCACGTTTTCTGCATCTCTCGTATAACTGCCTAACGCTCTCGTATGCGCGACAGCTGATAGTCGCACACAAGCGACGACCCCCTGCAAATCTACAACTTCCGCTGCTAATGACAGGCGTGGCGGTATTGTCGGTCGAGTCGGAGAGATTGATTTTGACGAATGCTGTACTGTTGCTGCTGGCTGACCATTTCAATTGCAGAGTGTCCCCTCTTGCGAAGACTATTCTTTTTGGGAAGTTTTGGGCTCTAGAATGGTGAGCAATTTCTTTGGAAACTGATTACGTTTTGAATGCATTTTTGCAAAACTATACTGCTTTAATTCGGATTATACGATCATAAGGTATATTCATCATAATTACATCAGCATTAAATTATTGTTATCTTCCCAATTGGATAATGCTGTTCTATTATCTATATTTATGAATGTTGAATATTTGTAGTGACAAGCGTATGGAAGTACAGTTCCTTTGTATTTCGTGTTGCACAAATACGATTGTGTTTTAATCCATAGCTATGTTATCAAAACATAATAAATAAACGATGCAATGACAGCAGTTTGCTTCATTGATTTATTAGTCAATATACGTCGATTTACTCCCTAGCATTAATTCCGAATATGTCGAAAAGACTGATTATGCATGAGAAATCACTTTTATGACAGCGATGCAATATTCATACGTCTGATAAAACCAAACAATTTATTTCTCAATGCGAAACAGATCGATTATTACACTAACAACAGCGTTATACAATCGAACTTGCATACCGTGACGCAATCAAAATACCCCGTCCGACCGAAAAATGCTTCGTTAAACTCGTCGAAATGAATCCGCTTCTCGGCCACAACCATCAGCCACAAAATTCAATTAACCGGCAAAATCGGCCAAGCCAGCGCCGCGAGGGAATCTCCGAAACATCCGCGGCTCGCGTCTTGTCGAATATGCCTCCACCGCAGCGGTATAACAACGCCGGTATCAACTAATCCTACTCCTCCTCCTTGTCCTCCTTCAGCTCCTTCACTTTATCCTCCTCCGCAGCTCCAAAGATATATAGAATATAACCCAGCGCTTCGCGGCATGCGTTGTAATATGAGCGCGGAAACGCTCGCAGCTAAACCGCATTGAAGTGAATTAGCCGAGGAAGTGGCCCCCCGACAATATGAGCTCGCGAACAATAATTCCTGCAGCAGACGACGCATTATTCATTCCGTGGCGCTACTTTGTTTGAACGAGCGCTCGCTTGCGCGCGCAGTGTGTTAAATTATCACTGAGAAAACAGCGGGGCAACGCGAGCTTTTTCCCTCCCGAACAAAGAGCGAAAAAGGGGGTCGCGCTTACGATCCTGTTATTCCTCTCTCGTTCGGTTTTTTTTCTACTCTCTTTTTGTTCCTTCGCGGCGCGCAGGCGCGCGAGGGTGTGTGTTTTTTCAAACGCGCGGATGCAGCCGGTGCGCGGAAATGTTTGCATTCAATAAATTACCAGACTGCCGAGAGGAATAATTTGTTGGTTTAAAATAAGCTCCTGGTAATCGTAAGCTGTATGGTTATGCGCGTGACGCTCCTGTGTATTTTCACTCGTGAAGCCTTTTTTTGCTCATAATTTGAAAATTAACTTCATATTGTGTGAAGTATCGGCATCGCGGCACTTAATGCATTTGATTTGATTTTCATTGTATGGTGTCGGATGCCATGCGAGTACTTATGTTTTGACAGAAAAGCAATAAAATCAATGCCAACGACAGCGCGTTGTCAGTGAAATAATTATTTACTTATTTTAAGTGACGTGTGTCACGGATGCGAGTTTATCGCTATCCGATGACGGTTTACGCCTCTGACGATTCGTTCCCCAAACCGTCTGTGAGCGTTGGAGCCGAGAGGCTCGGGATCGCTCCTCGCCGTGCATCGCCACGACGCAGAAGCGGGCAGATCACTGGTGACAGTCAACGAGGGCAGAGCTCCCTTCTATACTTTGACGAATAAACTCCAAGCATTCAAGACAGACTGGCTTCGCTCCTCCAGGTGAACCCACTCCCAACTTCCGTTACACGTGATTGGAAAATACGTCAATCTTGTCTTAAGCTGATCGTATAGTAAAATGAAGGAAATAATCATTTGCTGAAATCGACGTCAACAATAACACGCCAACACGATAATGAATTTGGCTTTTTTTAAATGAATTGCTGTTGGTTAAATTTCAAACCATGATTACAAATCCTAAAGGGTTTTATCGAAAATTATCGAGCCTATAAACAAACGTAAAAAACCTAACACCTAGCCCCCTTTCAGAATCTTAAAGCGTCGAATCGACAAAGCCGACGAACAAACTCGATTTTCCAACAAAACATTCTCTCCATTGCGCAATCTTCGCTGGAAGCCGATCAAGCCCGTGCGAAAGGGTGCGTAGCGTTCGCACAGTACAAGTTCGATACCACACAAGAGAACAATTACTACATCCCCGCTGCAGTGCTCGTGCCAACTGTGCGACTTACGTCACACATATCGTCTACTCTTATACCTGTATTCGTACGCGGAAAACTCGATGGCTTTGTCCCTTTCGAAGCGTTAAAGACAAAGGACTGGGATCACACCAATTAACCCCAAGAGAGAAAGCTACGTTAATCCATTCTTTAACGCGTTCACGGCTTCTTGGGGGTTTATAGGGTTGGACTGTGTCGTACCGATAGAAACGTGCGCTGCGAGTCGAAGAAGTAAGAGAAGGAGACAGTATAGACTCTGGCGACACCCTCGTATAGTCTCTTAATTTCGACGCACTGACGGATGGACGAGCCGTGCGTCGTGTTTTTTTATAGACTTGGCAAATTTGAAAAACTGTCGAGTTGCGATAAAGTATACTAACGGCCGAATATTTTATATTTTCCCCTTGGGAATTCGGACGTTAATCATCGAATAAATGAAAACGCGAGCATATTGCTTGATTTGTATTGCATCCGCGATGCGACAACACATCGCAATTCCAATATTTACTCAGAGCTGTTTGCAGCAGTCGCTCTGCGACTTTTTTTATTCACCAGCACGCACACACACATACATACACACACATAAACTTGGTCCAAAAAGCAAACCCATCAGTCCAGCATGAAAAAGCAAATCGGAAATGCACATCGCTGCAGCGCGCACTATTTATTTTCATCCAAAGATTAATTATTATTACATACATCCAGTGCTTACACAAATAGATCAAATAATGCTTCCATATGCATGACGTAGCAGCAGCTCTAGTCCTCTTTTCCACGTCGGAGCGCACAAAGCCGGCGCGTACACGCAAATCTGAGGATTTTCGATCGTAGGAGCGGAGCCGAGAATATGACTTCGACGAGAACAAGCCGCTTCGGAAAATTCAAGCGCGCGTACAGAGAGGAAGCTGCATGATAAGAGATGCGCGCAACCGATAATCTCGAATATTAAGGCCGAGGCAGGGAACAGTAGCAGCAGCAGCAGCAGCAGCGGTAGCAGCAGCACGCGAAAGCGGAGTATTTTCGGGATGATCGATTTCCGATGATGCTTGCGTGCGCGCTCTCAGCGTGCTCTCACAATAAAGCCTCTGCACTTCCAACTCCTCGTCTGCTCTCCGTCGGTGGCTCCTCTTTCTCCGCGTTCATCCCCTAAAAGGAGGCCGGCGCTAGATTCACCCGCGCGTTTCGATTTTCCGATTGAGTTCGTCGGAGCTTTTCCAAGCTCTTTCGTCGCGCACTCGAGGCCAGCCGTCATCGTAGCTCCTCATCGCTTGCGTTCTCTGAGTCGGGCGATGAATTCTAAATCACGAGATTGCTTGGGAATTAAATTAATATCGCCGACGCGCTCGTGTGTTAATGGTCGGACTATTTGTTGGGGAAAGAGAGATTGCGTTTCTCGCGCCAGATCGAGAAATGCGATTTTTGACGCTTGATCCATTCTGGCGCGAGCTCTTGTGTTGGATGAAAGTGGATCGTTTTCTTAATCTAATCTAAGATTTTTTTTAATGTTTTCCACTTCGTTTAGCTGAACGTTATTCACGCTCATGCATCTGTAATTTATACTACTTATTTGTGATATTTCACTAAGGTTTGCAATAAATCGAATTTTGTATGATTTCGCATATTTTTGTTCCAAATTGTTGTGGGGCATTGATGTCATTGTCAGGATTTTAGGTTACACGTAAACGAACCTCTGTCATATGGCTTCCCTTAATTGCTGATTTAAAGATAACGATAAGATAAATAGCGCACTAGTGTTTTATTCTCTTAAAAATCCAACAAGCGGATCGCGTGTCTGCTATTAACACTGACACCGAAACCGAAGAGAAAAGAAGCAGGTTAATCTATCTATACCCTTTTCTTTGCGTTGATTGGATCTCGTGACAAGGTGAAGAATCAAGGTATAGAAAAGCCGATTACGAGTTCACAATGCTGGGTTCGAGCATTATGTAAAGCCACTTAAAGAGTAGAGCTAAATTACCGTTTCCAGCAACGCAGTCCTAAGGATTATTGAGCAATCATAAAAATTGTTGTTTTGGGTTATTTATAAGCCTCATTATTTCTAATCAAATTTCTAGAGAACTTGAAGTTCTTTCTAGAGTTTCTTATTCAGAATTATGAGCTAATTTTGTACTTATAGAATACTACAACTTTTTTTACGATGCATAAAAGCCTTAAGAATATTTTAAGCCTTGCAGTATAATCACAAAAATATATAAATATTTTTAGTATTCAAAGAAAGTAAAAAAAAAATGGAAATGTATTTCAAGTTTTTCTCAGAGCAGTAAGACAGTTTTAAATTCAACGTAATTTGTCTTGAGATAAAATATAATTTTTAAAACTAATTTATCTTGTAAAAACAGAATTTACTCCAGAAAGAACAAGGTGCTATAAATTTCCTTGATTCATGCAGTGCAAGTAGTGGTAATCCCCTGCACTATCGTTCTTTTCCCCATCATTAACCAATTTTTACGGCTGCCTTTTATACACTCCGGGCGACAAAAACTTTATTACCGATTTTTCAGGAAGTTGTTCTAAGTTTTTAGCAATGGCATGTTTAAACTTCAGTTCAAAGACAACTGTTCTTTAATTATTCTTTCACCGCGACTACAGTAATCTTATCACACTATGAATCATTTATGAAAAATCGACGTGGGTTATCCGTTATATATATCATTTTTTTTTTTTTTTTTTAAGTGGCATTTGGAACTCGAAAATTCATCGCCTTATCTACGCAAGCCTTCCACGTTGCCCCATCTTGTGTCAACTCAACCCAAGATGCATCTCTGCGATCGACACCCACCCGTCCTATTTCTATTAGATCCGCTTTTACGTTGTCCTCCCATCTACGTCTAGGTCTACCTAGAGGTCGCGTTACCATCGGCCTGCCCTTCATGACACGTGATTTTATTATTCTGTTAATATTTGGTGACGCGTAAAGATTATGTAACTCACCATTGTGAAGTCTCCTCCATTCCCCGGTTTCCTCATCTTTCTTCGGCCCGTATATTTTTCGCAAGACTTTATTTTCAAATACCCTAAAACGGTTGTCCGCCTGCTTAGTGAGAGCCCACGTTTCGCACCCGTACAGAACCACCGGCAGTATTATTGTTCTGTATATTCTTATTTTATCGTTTTTAGACAACAGCCTCGACTTAAGTAAATAGCTCACGGCGTAGAAGCAAGCATTACCCGAATGGAGTCTCTTATTTATTTCGACATTAATCTCGTTTCTATCATTTATGGTTGTACCCAGATACCTGAATTCGCTAACCTTTTCAAAAGTAAAATTCCCAACTCTGAGATCTCCCTCCCCTCTGCAGATGCCTAGCTTATCGACAATCATGTACTTTGTTTTTGATTCACTCACTTCTAACCCTGTATACTCCGCCGCTTTTATGAGGATTTCCGCGTTTTTTGTTACCGTTTCCCTACAATCCCCCAGTATATCCAAATCATCTGCGTAGCCTAGTATCTGCATTTTTCTAACGACATACTCTAACGTTAAATTGAACAGCACCGTAGAGAGCCCATCCCCTTGTTTTAAACCATCGCGTATCGTGAAGGATTCTGATACATTACCGCCTACTAGGATCTTTCCCGTGCTTCCGTCCAGACATATTTGAATTAATCTCACGAGTTTTTTTGGTACACCGAGAAGTACTAGAATTTGATACATTTTGCTTCGCTTGATAGAGTCGTACGCTTTTTTAAAATCTATAAATAGTTGGTGTATGGTTTCGCAAAATTCCCATTTTTTCTCTAACAACTGTCTTATGGTAAACATTTGATCGCTCGTCGATCTGTTGCGCCGAAATCCGCACTGATAATCCCCTACTATATCTTCCGTTAATGGGGTGAGTCTAGCTTGTATTACGTTTGACAGAACTTTGTAGCACGTTGCTAAAAGTGAGATACCCCTATAGTTATTGCAGTCTGTCTTATCTCCCTTTTTAAAAATCGGTATGATGATGGATTCTTTCCAGTTTTCCGGCATTGTTTCATTTTTCCAGATGGCACATACTAGTTTTTAGATTTTAAAAGTGAGCTCGACGCCCCCATATTTGAGTAGCTCGGCTGGTATAGAGTCATTTCCCGCGGTTTTGTTGTTTTTTTAATCGCGGCCTCTACTTCTTGGTAGCTCGGTTCCTCCACGTGGAGTTCAGCAGTGTGAATTTCGTCCCCTAATTCTTCGCTATTTTCGTGCACGTTTAATAATTTATCGAAATAATTTTTCCACAGCGACAGTAATTCGTTGTCATTTGTTACGAGGTCTCTGTTTTCTTCCTTCATCAATTGCGCTCTACTCCTAAAACCCTTTCTGATGGCGTTAATCCCTTTGTACATTTACGCTTCTTATTTCTGTAGATCGCGCCCGTCTGTTTCCTTACGTTAGAATACTCTTCTACGGTCCTATCGCTTCTGTTGCGTAAGCTATCTAATTTAGCCTTTTTGCGCCTTTCAAACCAGAGTTCGCACTCTTCGTCAAACAATGGTTTGCTTTTTCTTTTTACCCAGTACTTTGTTCGCGGCCTCCTTTACTGTTTTTTCGATGTGCCCCCATAAGCTATTCGATTCGTCATTCCCCTCCGGCGATGTGTTTGTTTCTTCAAGTGCCTGAAACCTGTTATTAATTTCTGTCTGGTACCTAATTCGCTCTGTTCTATCTCGTAGCTTCTCAATATCGAAGCTTTCTACCTTGCTTGTTTGCTTACTATTTTGATTCGCTACTAATCTAGCTCTTAATTTGGCTACTACTAGGAAGTGGTCTGAGTCGCTATCTGCCCCTTTATAAGCCCTTACGTCGAGAACGTTAGTATGACGTCTTTTTTCAATGAGGAAATGATCAATTTGGTTCTTTGTGGCCCCGTCCGGCGATGTCCACGTTGCCTTGTGTATGTCCTTGTGCTCAAAACACGTAGTTTTGATTATAAGATCTTTTGTCGCCGCGAAATTTATGACCCTAATACCGTCATCATTGCTGGCTTCGTGCAGGCTTTCCTTCCCTATAGTAGGCCTAAACATTTCCTCCCTACCTATTTTAGCATTGAAATCGCCTAATACTATTCTTGTGTCGTAAGACGCGAACTGGTCGATTACTTGCTCTAAAATTTTGTAATAGAGATCCTTAGCTTCTTCTTCTTTGTCCTCCGTAGGACAGTGTACATTAATAAATACATATCTATACCATTCACCTTCGATAATGATGTACGAGAGCCTATCATTGACGTATTTGAAACTTTTAACCGAATGTATGATGCTTTTGCTTACGAGAAATCCGGTGCCTAGAGATCCCCCGCTGCCTGCTCCATACAGATACGTGAAGTTACCCGATGCTAGTACTCCACTATCTGGCCACCGCGATTCCTGTATTGCTACCAAATCTAGACTGTACCTATCAGCTTCCTTTACGAGTTCTTTAAACGCACCTGCTCTTTATAGACTGCGAACATTTCAAGTTCCGACCCTTAAGTCCCTTTTGGTTTGGTTTTGATTTTTTTTGAGCCATGATAGTATGTTAAACCCTCGCGCATTGGATCCTGTTCCGATCGCAGGTGAGTCCACCGTTTTAGAGGTGATAACCCCCATACCTCTCTAGAACAAAGTATGAGAGCTTTCCGACTTTAACGAGGACAGTGTCAACTTGTCGTCAGACACACTGCGGTTTCATTCTCGCATCCTAGCGCCCCCCTGTAAGGCTGCGCGCCTTCGCTGGCATCATTACCGCGTAAGACCAGGTGACGAATCATTCTACACATCCCCTTTCGGGGCAGTTGTCATCGCTCCCGCATCCTCCTCGGCAGCAGGATTTTTGCCCATTTTTGTACTGTGTGATGAAAGAGATAGATTGAGAGATAAGAGATAATGTGAAGTATTTTTTGTTGTGGTGCTTGCGTAGTGTTTCTAGATGAATGCGTTCGACAGTGTGGGCTCATCACACCCACGCCTGTTCATATCGGCTGTCCGCGGCTGCTTATTCAATTTATTCGCAGCTAACCTTTTTCTCAGGGGCTGTTCCTCTATCCGCAACCTGAGGACGCGCTGTGTAGTGGTGATAGGCAACCACCCGTCCGATCTGGACGACAACGCCCAAGACCCGCTTCGGGTAGCGACATTGTAACAGCCGTTATATATATATAATATACCTTATAATTATTATAGTTATAATATACCTTTAAATTAATTTTGTACAATTAATTCTTCGCTAAAAATGTAAAATCAATTGGCGGAATTTTAATGCTCCTTCTACATCTATAGCACTTAAATAATTATGCATGAATTGAATGGTAGTAATGCTAAAACAATTAGGAATGTCTTCGATTTGATCCGAAACACATTATTCACTTAACGTAACAACCAGTCTATTTTTGTAGGACAGTACACGATAATATTTTCTCGTTTTAAAAGATAATTAACGATAGCATTGCCTGAATTTCGCTGATGATAATTTTGTAACAATACTCTACGTCGATCAAATGTCAAATAGAATTCACGTATGTGCTCCCCAGTCGATAGTGTTCTATCTAATTAAACTACAAAATGTGATTTCGAATTTTTTATGGGTTTTCATTTTTTTGATAAACTGATTCATTTATTCTCTATTGTATTCGCCATAGATTAAGCGTAATATTAATTATTTACATAAAAGAATTTAAAAGTATTTACTTTAAAAAATGTATTTTTTTTTTTTGACTATTATTTTTATACAATAATATGGCATTATATTTCCTCTTTGGTAAAATCATAAAAATGTATATCCCACTCAATAAGACATAGTATAATTATTTTATAAATACTCAAATTGGCTGAATGCATCAGTACCCAATTTCGTTAACATAAAATTGCAGGAATATGATGATAAGGGATGTATTTCCCCATTATTAATACGAACCAGTCTATATTTATCAAAGTGTAACTTTCTTAGAACACTCACTACGGCTAACAACATGTTAGCTATCCTCTCGAGTTTCTAATATCAAACTCTAGGGCAAACTTGTATATTTCATGCGAAATTCCAAAAGCAAGCAGTTCAATAGGTATGTAAAAAATAAACGAGCCAATGAAACTAGCATAATGCATCCGCATCGCTCGAAAAGCCGCGCCCAGTATGATTGATACCGAGAAGTCTTGTTATCCCAGCCGCGGGAGTTGCAAACTCAGCTCTCGCAGCTAGAGAAACGCAAAGTTTCCAAAAGAGACGAAGAAAAGAGAAAGTAAGCAAAGGGACGAGAAGAAGCTGCAGCAGCAGCATCGGCGGCGGCTAAAGAAGAAGAAGAAACAAGAAGAAGCTGAGGGGTGCGAGAAACTCAAGAGAGCAGGACGGAAGCTGCAGCGGCGACAGGCATTCGTGTGCAGCGACTCGTAACTTGAACTTGTCGAGTGTACTTTGGCCGAGAAGCAAGTATGCCAATGCCATTCGCACGCCGTTTTCGCGGCAGCGGTGGTCGTCGCCGTGCTGTCCTATAGTTCTCCCTCTACCCCCTCCCTTTCTCTTGTCGTATCTTTTTCGAACTCGCCTAAAGCAGCCCCAGCCTCTCCGGCTCAGCTCCAGCCTTCCCGTCGAGTCGCTGAACTCTCTCTCGTTCTCTCTCACTTGCTCGCGACACCAATTATTCACGCCCCGGCGGCTAGAGCCTACGAGTTCAGCGAGTATGGAGCGTCGAGGGAAAGGCTCGTGTGTATCGGGCGTGTGTGTTTGCTAAAGTAAGGAAGAGAGGCCGTGGGCTAGGTCATATAGACTGAAAACTAGACAGCCGAAGCCTGGCTGAGGATCTGGAGGAGGTTGGTTTGTATTGCGTAATTCGAGGAATCAATTATAGATCGATTTGGTGGCTGCATTCTGCTGTGTACTACTGGATAACTTTCTATATATGGGAATAGTTAAATATTTCAATAAATGCATAATATTTAGCAGCGAATGTGAACGGAGGATATGCCTACGCCTCATAAGTTATTCAGATGAGAACGAAAACGTTAATATAGGTAATGTGAAGCGTAATTTCGCATAAAAATTGTCGAGGCTCACTCATCAAATTCACGACAGCACGAAGCAGTACACAGATCTTATATCATTCTTTAACAGTCAATATTACTAACAATCGAGACGGTAAAGCTCATCCGAAGGGGTATACCAAATTACGAGCCATTCTCTCGAGCGAAAGCCGTTGGCAGACGTTCATATCATCCTCGCAGCGTCTATATACGGACCACCCTGCAGTAGAAGACGATCAAGCTCGTCGACTCGGCTGCGTGGGAGAAACACTTTTTCCGTAATAATACGCCCGTAAAGCTGAAAACGATAAAGGCGCCAAGTAAAAAAGAAGCTAGAAAATACTCATCCAAGACGCATAAAAGTAGAAAAGCGTTGCACGCCGGGGCTCCTCTCTCGCTTTACATTTTTACAGTCCTCCTTTCTGCATCTCTCTTTCGTGCACGCGCCTCGTTTATATCGCTCGCAGTAGCGGGCTCGCTTATCTTGCAGCGATCGTCGTCGCCCAACTCCACACTCTCTCTCGCACACACATGCAGACACACACTTTCGCGCACACCGAGTGAACTCTCGCGGGTCGCGTCTCTCCGACTGCCCCCGCCCCGGAGGATCCTCTCATAAAGGCGGGGATATAAACCGGGAAGCAGTTAAGGGTCTCCCAGGATCCTCCGTTAAATCTTGCGAGAATGAGAGTAGTACCAGGGCTGGGATATAAAGATAGTGTTTGCACAGAGGTGCGCGCGTTTGCGTCGCGGCAGGTGATGGTCGTGCGCGCGGCCTCAGGCGCGTCGGGGTAAACTTCGACAGGCGCATAGAGTGAGGGAAACAGAGAGGAGAGGGAGAGACGGGACGTACGGATGAACGGTGAGGGCAATTACGTCCTTATTTACGCCCGACTGACTTCTGCCCTATCTGCCAGGCCGGATCTTTCCGCGAGTTACACTCGCCTATTTCACCCGAGACTCTAGCCCGCCTCCTTCTCGCGGATCAAAGTGTATGAAAAAGCCACCACTTAGAGGCCGTAATGAGAGGGTAATTATTGTCAGCGTACGAGTGTCAGATAAGTGCTGATTTTTCTCGGAGATTTTTATCTCGGAACGATGTCGCTTCGGGTTTCACGACTGTTTTATCGGGTAACTGGAAACGCTGCACTTTTACCTGGTAAATATAAAATTGTTGGAAAAGACTTTGGGGTGATCCTTTTTTTGCTCGAAGAACGGTTAACTTTTATACACAAAAGAAAGTCGCTCGCACCTCTCGTTTCGTTTGAATTTTAAAATGTCATTTGAAGGAAGTCAATTTAAAAATAGAGAGGGAGAGAGAAAGAGGAAGAGGCGATTTTTTCGCCGTTGGGAGTCAAAAAAGATGGGAGCTTTCGAAGTAGAAGTACATTTAAATGACTTTCTCGCGGAAGTAATAACTAAAAGCGATTTAAGTTTTAGGATGGAGATTCTGGGTCAAGCGAGTTTCTTCGAAAAGTCTCGGCTGACTTTGTCGCGGATCAGACAAAGTAGCCGGAAGGGACAATCGTAAGCGCCACATTATGCCTGACCAAATTAGCTTTGTTCTACTGAATACAAATCGATACCTTAAACAGCGGACCCATAAGTGCACTTTTTTTAGATATCTCGCGTAAACTTACACGAAGAGCGACAATGTTTACGGCTTGAAATCATTATGTTCGTGAATGTTGCCTTCAAATTGGCAAACTATCCTCATTAGCGTAGTTCCCTGAACCGCTGCCTCTGCCGCTCGCAAACTATTATACAGCAATAGTTACTCAACACTCTCCGAACGACTATATGGTAGCCTAATTATCGCGAGCAACGGTCTCGCCTGTTTCCGCGACGCACAAAACATTCCTCGATAATCTCCTCGCGTCCCCTCAACAGAAGCGTGTAATTTAAATTTATGACTGTTTAAAATGCAGCCATCCGTAAGCTGAGCTTGCGACGATGATGAATCCCGCGGTGATCGATCGAGCCGTCGCTTACGCCGTAGCTTCGTCGCGCGATACTCCGGTATCGCGCGTCGAGTGGCTCGCCAAGAGAAAGTGCATTGTCATCGACCATAGAGGCAGCCTCTTCTGACCTTATCGGCACGTAGCTGCCGAGGTGCGAACAACCCGAAAGCTCCGGTGTACTCTATCAAGTCGGAGCGCTGATTACTTTCACGCCGAAGCATATCCGAGACTTTGCACTTTTTACATTGCCGTGAGCGTATTTTTAGCCAGACTAGGCTATCTGTTCTTTCTTTGGCATAGGCCGACAGGCTGGAGTGGCTTTAAAGTGGTTTCGAATGATTTTATAATACTGAAGTAATGATCATTAGGATATTTTTATTTTCTTTGAACTCACGCAAAAATCGCGGAAGCGCAACTCACGCTTGTGATCCATTACCCTAACCCTTCCTTTAACTCGTCGCAAAGCTCAACGGCTTCGCGCGCGATTATTTTTTCCGCGCGTTTAACGACGAAGCGATGCGGGACGTTGTCACGGGAATGCCTTGGAGCTTTCTTGCGTGTACATTGGTAAACACGCGGCAGCGCTGGGGTTTACACGTTATAGTTGTGCGAGCGATCGTTCTGGAAGAGCGAGCAGATTAGCTATGGATTCTGGCTTCGCTTCGCTGTTGCCTCTGCTCCGCTATTTGTCTCTTTTATATTCCCGATGTTTTACTTTTCGTGTTTTATATCTCGTGCGTTGGCGCAACAAAGGGAATCGGGGCTTCTCGATTTTAACAAGTCAGATATTCTCGGAAAAAAAATATCGCTTTTTCCCAACCTCGGATCAACGGAGTAAGGGCAACTTTTTAACGAGAATCGCGAGTATAAGTTTGGCTTGGCTCCTGTTGTTGTGTACGATTCTATTCTTTCTCTCTGCTCCGGCTAAAGCTTCTTTTTGTTTCTTTTCCGTGGTTTTATTTCTTTTGTCAGAAATCGTTGGAATACATTTGTATTTCGATCCATTGTAACTCGGTTGAGATTTTCCGATGTTTTCGTTTTGTTTCGCAGGATGAAATACACTGTGACTATGTATGTTCTAAGTTTGTACAGGATGTCATCTATTTTACTTTCTGAGAAATGTCATTATATAGTTTTAATTTTTGGCTGTACGACAATTCAGTTTGTTTAGCTTTAATATTATAAATACATGAAGCAATTTAATTATGCGTACAGTGTTGTCATAATATAGTTTTATTGCGTAAAAGGTGTACCATACCCTCCAGCAATACTTTTATAATTAGTATTATAAATTTCATATGTCTCTTTGCTTAATCACTGCGTATGACGCTAATTACAACATTTTTCATGTTTCAGGTGAGTGACAGAAACATTCGCTTCCGTCATACGGTAACAAATTTTATTTGTACTTTGTGAGCAGGTATAGTATGCATATTTTATCTAAAAAGTAATTACCTCAGAGTTTTGTCCTTCTGTAGAGAGAGCTTTAGAAGCGTATTTCAAGATTTTTTTAAAGCGAAATACATTCAATTTGGCACATGCCTTTTGTGGCCGTTGGGATAATTTTTTTTTCCACTTTTCTTTAATTATATCTTCAGGTTATGCTTTTCGTAAAAGCTTCAGGCTTCACCTCTTTTTTCAACTGACTTTGCAATCGTATGAGGTTTCAATAGTTTCACGTTTTAACGATCCAGCCTTTTTTTATGTACATAAACACAGATAGTATTTCAATTGACCTTAATACAATGTCAATATATCGAAAATTTGTCATTTCGCAAGTGATGCATTTGTGTACAATTCAAACGTTTGTTTACACCAGAACAGCACAAAGAAAACTAGACGTATGACGAAAAAAACAATGGTCGACGAAATCGATTCAAATCTAAAGAAAGCATAAGACCCTTTTGAATTCCACATCTATGGCAACATCAACGCTACACTGACTAGTTCAGCTCTCCTCGACCGCGAATAATGGATCGGCATTCAATAGAAAATCCTTTAAAAATCAATCTACTTCGGCAAGCTCCTCATTCCGTGGAAAGCGTGTGGAAATAAGTCGAAAAAAAGCTCAAGCCGTAGCTCTGATAGCTTTCGCAAGCTCACGTGTCCGCCGGCAGCGGAGTCGGTGGTGCGTGACTCGTAAATTTCTGGCGAGCCGCCGCCTACCCACACGAGTGCAGATACCAGAGAGTAAGAGAGAGGGAGGCTCGGATTTGTCGATGAGCGCATCGATCGCCTCTTCCGTTCGTTCGCGCGTCGTTTCGCGTGTCCAAGTCAGTGGAAATCACTCTCCGGCCCTCGATTAAGCGCCCCTCGTTTCGCCTCTTCGGAGGACGACGACTTGTATACTCTCCAGCGCTCTCCATCACCTCTCCTTCGATAACGACGCGCGATGTCGACTTGCCCGGGGAGACACGAGACCGCAGAGACAGTCGACGAGACTCATCAAGTTACTGCCGGACGAACACGTTAGGGGTCGACGGGGAATTTGAGAAATTTCGTCGATACTTCGTTGTTGTGTGCGCTGCGGCTGTACACACGTGTGTGTGTGCGATGGCCGGTGTTGGGTGAACCGTGTGCTGCTGCAGCGTCGGATTCTCGGCGAAATCCGATATACGCTGCGGCCTGACGTTTTGATGAAAAATGCGAATTTGATGGAGTGTTCGCCAGGAGCGCGCGCGGCCTTTTGTCGACGCGGCCGATCGAGGATCCTTTCGAGTGGTCTAGAAGCCTTTGATCGATGCTTATTCTTCGGCCTGACCGAACTCGAGTATTACTACTTGTAAACGTAATCACGCTCCATGAATTCTTCATAACATCGATGATCGCTGACAGATTTTTTTAATCAATTTCAGGATAGACCTAACAACGCTCGATATCGAGCTTTTCAATCCCGTCACAAAGCGCGTAAACCATTTGATGTCGCCCTTAACTCGCGACAACTCCCATACACGAGAGCTTTATTTACTAAATATTCATGAAAATAAAGCGGCACTCGCTCGCTATAGCAATGAATGCTTCTGAGGTCACGACGGTATAACAGCGGCAGTATCAGTCGTGTGTATAGCGTACAGTGCACGCGAAAGTAAAGTTTACCAATTTTCGGATCAAACTACCCTATATGCAGTAAATGAGTTACTCAGTCTCGGCGGCACTTAACTGACGCTCTCGCGCGAGCCGCGTCGCGATTTAATGGAGAACCGCGCGCGCGAGCGAGCGAGCAGCCGAGGATTCGTCGCTTTACAAAATTATAGCCGTCATTCGAAAAGCTCGTAGAGAATCCGCAGTCGTCTCCGACGCCGTCTGAATTTGGAGTGTGTATAAACTTCGCCGGCGTTGCCTCTATTTACATTCTTCCTTCGGGAGCTTTCCGAATCTCGTCTCGCTGGGAAAGCTCCCTTTGTGCTGCGTACGTCTTTCACTGGTTGCTGTTTTCTCAGATGCACGCCGTTCGTTGCTACTATCGATTTCTACCAGGCTTGTTTTCCGAGATGTATTATCATATAATTTTAGAACAATAAAATCTTTTTTTCTCCTGCGCCAGCATTGGGAAACCAAAATCAACCAACGGAAAAGCTCGGATCACTTTACATGATGGTTACGCTTCACTCATCCCAATCCCAGCCCCTTCACCAGCTTCCTCCTCTCGATCTTTCTCCCGTTCACCCTATACACAGCCATGGCTTTCTTCGCCTCGCTTCTTCTTCCACGATCTCGATGTCCTTCGACGAGCATACAGCCGTTCTCTTTCTCTCTCTTCCAATAGCTCGGCTGCGCCGCATACGATAGCCTTTCTCCTCGGGAGGGACAAAGAACAAAGACACTCTCGCAGTTTACCTCGAACGCGCACAGTATCTCTCTAAAGCTACCCTCTGAGCGCGTGTATAGGGGAAAGAGAGAGCCGGCATAACCTTAACGCTGCCGCTGCAGTAAAGTGCCGTCGTTTCCTTCTTCCTTTACCCCCTCGAAGTTGCGGGCACTGCACGAGGCAGCGAGGCAGATTGTCGATGAATAAGCGTAACGAGCTGGCTTTATTAGCCTATGGCGTTCGAAATGCTTTGATTCGTGTGTATTCTATATGTATGTACGAATTTTGTATGAAAGCCCGCCTGAATGAGCTTTGTATTACTTATCCTTTCCAATTTCGAGAGAAACAAAGAGCGCTGTTTGTTTTTAAACATAAATCGAGGAGCGAATCGCGCTGTGAAGCATCATTGAGTAATGGAGAGGCTGTTCTGATTGCTTTAGCAGCAACACTCAAATGAAGTGAAAATAAAAATGAATGATTCGTTGCATTGTTCGAGCTTTTTTGTCCTGCAGTGATTCTAAAATTGCACTGGTTGAGCACAATAAGCATTGTGCTTCGGGTAACTCTCGAAAATACGTAAATTATTAAAACGTATTCGTACTTTTTTGTTTCTCTTGTTTCGACTTTTCATGAAAAACTTCGCAATACTGTATCAGAGCTTTTTTTCTCGGCGCTGGTTCGTTCTCTCCGTGCAGGCCGCCGATAAATAACGCGTTGCAACAAAATTGAACTTCTAAATCAACCCTGACTTTATTAGCTAGAAAAGTTGAGTGAACACATGTGTACGAAGCATGGCTATCGATAGTAAAACTTTCCTCTTATAGGCAAACTTAAGAGTGGAAGGTACGAGGAGGCATTAGTGCCACGTGACGTTTGCAAAATACGGTCTTACAGCGTAGCGAGCGAAAAATTCCCGCAAAGTGTATTGAAATTTTTGTGAAAGCAAAGTTCTTCATATCTGCTGGTGTACAAGCATTAAAAACTTCTTATTGAATCTAGGTAGCTTTGTTTGTACTACATTATGCGTCGGAAAAAACTTGTATGTATTTGAGGTATAATATATTATACACGCTGCAGTAAAATTGTTCCTGACGTACGGGCGTGGTTCGAAGCGAGAGTAGAGATCGGTGGACAAATGCTCCAGCGCGTCATACAAAATGACGCGTAGGCCTCGTGGTATATGTGGCCACTTGAGTACTGAGTATTTCTTTTCCTCTCCCTCGGGTGGATACACCCGGTAATTGGAGAGACAGCGGGGCGAGGAAAAGCCGAGATTTTCTTGCGCGGACGCGATTAGGCTTAGACAAGCGTAGCTTGTTGGGGGCATATTGTACGGATCGACTGCCATAAGGGAAAGCATGGAGTCATTATTCTGCGCTTCGGTCGAGCGGGCGTGCGGATGGGAGCTTTAGTTTTAGATTTATGGTCAACAACGAGTTGTGCGCGTGTTTAAAGTAAGATTTTTTTTTCTTGTGCGCTCTGTTCCTGGCTTAGATTTTCCTCTAAAGAGGTTTTCCCTGCGTCGCGGGTGAAAGCCCGACTGCGGAGCACGTGCGCGATCGAAAAGAAAGGGTCCTTGTTCGCGTCGAGGAGCTTTATGGCTCGGCGCCGGGTTCGGCGCGGGGTCAGTTTTCGGGCCTGCGAGAGCGTGCGCGTAATATGTTTCGGCTCAACGTCGAGCGCGGCGTTGGGACCGGATTTATTGTTTTATGAGAGCGAGCGTCACCTTGTTTTTTTTAGCCTCGAGCGCGACCCGAGCGCGGTGTCGGGTCCGAACTTTTATAGCTTTTCGCGGAGGAAAAACTTACGGATATCAGATGCATCGGCATCTGGCGATCCAGACCAACGGACGAGGCAAACAAGGACTTGGGGAAGGGAGACCGTTTTCGGGGGTTTGGCCGGGGCAAGCGTCGCCTCAAGT
>QLSS01000078.1:54154-72873 GCA_024372645.1 Trichomalopsis sarcophagae
AACCCTGGTAGCAGCGTTCCCGAGAAAGTACCTGGAAACTACCGAGATTTTTCAGATCTAGCAGGTTTCCAGAGTATAATCTAGATGAAAACCCCGATAAATCAGACATGATTTCTAGAAGAAATCTCAATAGAATTTTTTCTCCACTATGATTTGTTCATATAACCTTACTTTTCACACCAATGACCCTGCTCTTCATTGAAATTGTTTAAAAATATTCATAAATTGATGAATATATATACCCTTTAAATTCATCTACAATGTCTTTTAAAAGGGAAACATGATTTTTAAGGTGCACATTAATAGTGAAAACCTAACCCTACACATGCATGCTTTCATACATGACAATATGTACAGCATTGTGTACTAACTGGCTTTGTATTATTCAAGTATAATTACTGTGAGTAGATAGGCTATAGGTATACTGGCTCATGCGGATTCTGGCTCACCCCCTCCTCTCTCAGTGTGAGCCAGAATCCGAGCTGTGTATTTTAAATGGAGGGATTGTCGATCCCTCCCTTTCCTCCCCTAGCGACCGAGAATTCTTCCCCCTCTCAAAGTGAGCCAGAATCCGAGCTGTGTATTTTTAGATAGAGGGAGTGTCGATCCCTCCCTACCCTCCCCTAGCGACCGAGAATTCTTCCCCCTCTCAAAGTGAGCCAGTAACCGTAGTATGTAAGTCCCCATCTTCCCTTCTCCGTGTCCCGAAAAAATTTAATGGTGGGTTCATGCTCCTCCTCCTTCGCGCAGGTAGAGACGGTGACCCTAGCACAGGTGTTTTCCCATGCCTTTACACATTATACTGGAGTCATTATGCATACTACAGACTGCCTAGGAATCACTCTCGGATACGTATACAAACTATCCCACGCAGATGTATACAGCTTCCAGCGTCAGGTGTTTTTCCTTTCGACTCCGTTAAGTTAGTCCCCCCGTCTGCGCGGACAGATTGCATAGGTACTATCCCTCACATTTCCAATACGATCCTCACGCAGATAAGGACGACGACCCGCGCACAGGTGTTTTCCTCTACTTTACGGAATGTATGCGAAAAATGCTCCTTATACAAACTTAGCGTAGATAATTCTGGGATACGTATACAAACTATCCCACGCAGATGTATACAGCTTCCAGCGACATGTGTTTTTCCTTTCAACTGCGATAAGTTAGTCGCCCGTCTGCGCGGACAGATTGCATAGGTACTATCCATCACATTTCCAATACGATCCTCACGCAGATATGGACGACGACCCACGCACAGGTGTTTTCTGACTGAGAAACGCTAAGATAGAAAATATTGACCGCCGACTATACATACAAATCCCACAGGTACTATCCCTTTCACTTTCCCAAAGATAACACTGCTGTTTAAAAATCATTTGCAGAGATATCTGATTGGGTTTTGTAGGGAACGCACAGATGCCTCTCGCACCATAAGTTTGACAGTGTGAAGTGCGCAGGCAGTCTTGTAGATTGGATTATGATTTGTGCAAACTGTGACGCACTTGAAAGATGGTTTTGATGGATAGCCATATTGTTGAATGTTGTAGACGGAAAATTTGAATCGTTGAAGCCATTTCTGTTTTAATGCACCGATGACAAAAATTTTTGATGCGTCATGGAGAGCGTCACGAAGCAAGTTTCCAATTTGAGAGTATTGATGTCCATCTGTTTTCCACCTGATGCCATGATAATTATGTTTAAGCCAATTGTTTTCCCTCTGCATTTTGTCTGAAAGTTTTTTCCATGAGAAGGGATTTTTGAATATTAGAAAAACAGGATCACTATTTTTGTTAAGAGGTATGATTGCTATTTCCTTTAGAATATAATCTTCTTCGGTTTGCTTGAAACCAATCATGTCTACTGCATACTCCATTTTTTGGTGCAGCCTAGACGAGCTTCTTGACATTCCCACTGATAGGATTGTACTGAACGACGCGATCGTGTAAGATTAGGCAGTATGCTGAAGTGTGAGCAGGAAAATCTTTTTTAGCCTCAAACTCCAGACGTACATCGACAGGAGCGCTCTTGAGAGATTCGTTTTGTCGTGAACAGTCAATAACTATGAGTGGTTCATTCTTGATGAACATAGGCTTTGTCAGCAACGGCTGCGGATCTCTTCCATAATATGATTTTTGAAAATTAGCATACATATCATAGAGAATTGTATACTGATTGTTATATATGTCGAGATTCATATTGTTGTATGGATAATATTGTGAATTTAAGAAAAGTTTCACATTACTTATCTCACAATGATCAAATCTACTGGCATTTGCAGTTCTTGTAGCTTTTCTCTTTGTTCGTAGTCCGAGAATTACAAAACTAAGTTTCTCCAATTGATTTGAAGTTTTCACTGTCCAGACGTGTTTATTCATGCTTGGAAGCAGCAGCATCAACAGCAGCAGCATCAACAGCAGCAGCAGCATCAACAGCAGCAGCAGCAACAACAACAACAGCAGCAGCAACAACAGCAACAGCATCAACATCAGCAGCAGCAGCAACAACAGCAACAACAACAACAGCAGCACCATCTACAGCAGCAGCAGCAGCAACAACAGCAGCAGCAACAACAGCAGCAGCATCTACAGCAGCAGCAGCAGCAACAACAGCAGCAGCAACAACAACAGCAGCAGCAACAACAACAGCAGCAGCATCAACAACAGCAGCAGCAGCAGCAACTGTAGCAGAAACAACAGCAGCAGCCACAACAACAGGAACAGGTACAACAAAGAAATGTTCCGCGAATTATCGACATGGAAATTGTAATCGACCCTATCGATGTATCAAAATTTAAAAGAAACCAAAAAAAAGTAAAGTAATGTAAAAAATTTATTATTTTTTTTGTGATGATGTATGAAAATAGAATAAGGTGTAAATAAATAAAAATAATATCGTATCCATTATTCTTCCTTTCTCTTTAATCCACTTTGTTCAACGTTATTTCATTGAAAAAAAAATAATGACATTTCTTTTAATAATATCATAATAATTATTATTCTTTTATAAAAATTATTATTTATTGATAATATAGATTCCTCTTTCTTTAAAAAAAAAAAAGAAAAATCAGTGATTGGCTTTGATAATGAAAGCGATTGTAAACAAAATTTAAATGTTTGTCGAATAAATTTGCCTGATTGTAAGAATAATATTCTCAAATTCGAAGTTTACAGTAAGAGTGAAAAGGTTCCTTTTGTTATTTATGCGGATTTTGAATGTTTATTGAAACCTACTGAGAATGAGAATGCTTTCCAACTGCACGAACTGCATACAGCATAGGATACTTCATAAAATGCAGTTTTGATGATAGCTTATCTGGCTATAGATCATACAGCTGCAGCATGGTTTGTTTTCTACCTTCATCATTGGGAAAGCTTGCATCATATCCGAAAAATGTGCCAATAGCAGTAAAGGAATTTCGATCAGATGGACTTACAGATGAAAAGATAGATCTCCTTTGACGAAAAGGTGTATTTCCATATGATTTTGTAAATGGATTAGATAAGTTGACGACTACAAAATTGCCAGAAAAGAATGATTTTTATAATAAGCTAACAGATTCTCATATTGCTGAAGAAGACTATAAGCATGCTGTCCAAGTTTGGAATAAGTTCAATATTAGTACGTTGGGAGAATATTCAGATCTTTATCTGAAAACCGATGTTTTACTATTGGCCGACGTTTTCGAGAGTTTTCGAGAAACATCTCTTTAAGCCTATGATTTATGGCCTGCTCGCTTTTATACGACTCCTGGACTAACTTTTTCAGTAGCTTTAAAAATGACAAAGGTAGAATTGGAGCTTCTTACAGATATTGACATGCTAATGTTTATCGAATCGGGCATTCGAGGTGGAATAAGTCAGTGTTGTAATCGATATGCCAAGGCAAACAATCCATATATGGGTTCTTCATACGATAAGGATCAGAAAACAAAGACTCTCTTATATTTTGATATCAACAATCTTTATGGATGGGCAATGGTACAGCCTTTACCAGTTGGAAAATTTGAATGGATTGATTATGAGGCAAATCCAAGTTTTTTCAATACACCACCAGATTCTGATATAGGCTATTTTGCTGAAGTTGACTTGGAGTATCCTGAAGAAATACATGATGATCATAGGGATTTACCTTTTTGCGCAGAACATCTTGCACCACCTGGTTCAAAGCAGAAGAAACTTCTCACGACTTTGAATGACAAGAAAAGGTATGTCATTCATTATCGAGCACTTAAGCAGGTCTTAGATAATGGACTTCGATTAAAAAAGGTGCATAGGATTTTGAGTTTTGAGCAAAGGGCGTGGCTCAAACCATAAGTTGAATTTAACACAGAAAAGCGAAAGCAGGCAAAGAATGAGTTTGAAAAACTCTTCTACAAATTGATAATTAATGCAGTCTATGGAAAGTGTATTGGACGAGAGCGGAAACGTGTAGATGTGCGATTAGTAAATAAATTTACAGGCAGATACGAAGCAGAAGCACGCATAGCTCTGCCAAATTTTCACAGTTGTGCAATCTTCGATGAAAATTTGGTTGCCATACAGCTGAAGAGGACAAGTATTACAATCAAAAACCAATATACGTTGGTCTCTCAATTCTAGATTTGTCAAAAACATTAGTATATGATTTTCATTATTCATATATGAACAAGCGAGTTGGAGAAAAATGCAAACTCCTGTATACGGACACTGATAGTTTAATATATGAAGTTGAGGATGTAAATATGTATCAAGTAATGAAAGAAGATGTACATAAATTTGATACTTCTGATTATGATGAAAATAATCAGTTTGGAATTCCACGTGTTAATAAAAAAGTTCCTGGATTGATGAAAGTCGAATGCTGTGGCAAGATTATGACAGAATTCATTGGTTTAAGAAGTAAAATGTACAGTATTTTGATTAATGGAGCCGCGACAGTGAAAAAAGCTAAAGGTATAAAATCTAGTGTTGTAAAGAAATCAATCACGTTTGAAGATTATCGAAAATGCCTTCAGGATCTTGTTATTATAAAACGTGAGCAGTGTAATATTCGTTCAAAATTACACATTGTGCATACTGAAAAACGGGAAAAAATTGCTCTAAGTCCACACGATGATAAAAGATTCTTATTGCCTCAGAAATGATATATTACTAGAGGCTATGGAAGGGGCAGAAATTGTGGTGGGAAACGGGCTATATGAACGGACGAAAAACGATGAAGAGCACATTCGAGAAATCTAAGCGAACAACCAATCTTGTGCAAAGAGACCAAGACTCACGTAACTCTAAAATAAGTAAGTTCTATTTCTTAGTTCTCTCTCTCTAAATTCTCACCTATAAGACATTTTTCACTAACTTTCATTCTTATTTTCACTTTTCAGAATGGATCTATCTGCACTCAACAAGATTGCTGAGCGCGAGTTCTTGCCTAAGAAGAAAGTTACGGACTTGGAAAAAGATCATCAGTACATGGTGACTGCACTCAAGGAAGTAAAGACCAGATTCGGCACAAAGATCGTGGCTGAGATCGATGACAGCTTTCAAATATTTCTGCCCGGGAAGAATTTTTCAATAATCTCTCTAACACAGCAAATAAACTTAGTTTATTTATAACATATCAGGGTGGAACTTCTTTTAAGTTCACCACATGCTAAAATAATGAAATACAAAGACTGATACTTGTTAAATACTATTTATTTATTTATTAAAACTTGTGTACAATTTACATGAATAAATACATTATTAAATATAATAACAATTGCTTTCTTATTTATTTAAACCTTGAATAATTCATACAATCTCATTTTTATCTATCCAACTATTATGCTTGTCACTAAATCCTAACCATTTAACATATACGCGTTTACCACTTTTCTTTAAAACTTTTTCTACTAAATAAATTTCCGGATACATAGTTTTATGAATTTCCGTTTCATAAAAGCCACCAGAGACGGATTTATCATAATAATCTTTGAGGTGATAAGTTACTGGATCTGTTTTTACAACTCGCGTTATTGTGAAAATTTCTGTTGACCAGTTTGGCGTATAACCTTTTTCAAAAACATTTTTTATCCTACTTATTCGTACTTTATCTCCTACTTTAAATTTAGGTTTTTTCACTGGCTACTTTTCATTTGGAAAATGTCTCTTGACTTCTCGCTCATTTGCCAGTGTAACATTTTCAGGCTCGATTCCTGTTGTCCGATGTTTTCTCGAATTGTATACTTTGAGAAAGTTAGGTAGAATATCCAACCATTTATAGCTTCCTTGTTTGCTGAATTCTGTCCACATTGCATTTTTTAATCGTTCGCATATACTTGCATGAAGATTACTATGCGAAGAGTATAAGTGTATATTGTGCTTTTTCATAAGTTTTTGAAAAATTGAATTGTAAAATTCTTTTCCTTGGTCAGTTTGTAGATTCTTCGGTACTCGTCCTTCTTTCAGTATTGACTTCATAGCTGTAGTAACATCATTACCACTCTTTGACTTGACTGGCACGGCCCATGCATACTTTGAAAATATATCTATGACAGTGAGTAAGTAATGAAAACCTTTATTCTCTTTAGAATATGGTATCATTTCTACAAGATCCGCTTGCCAAGTCTCATCTATTCCACGTATGTGATATTTTCTTCTCTTGTATCGCCGACGTGCTGGCTTGTGCAGCTCTTCAGCTACTCTTTGACGTTCCATCATCGTTTACAGTAGATGAAAATCCATCTGGAAATTCGTCTATACGAACTTTTAACTGTTTATTCACTTCTTCAATGATATAATCAATGCCAAAGTAATTGCGAAGAGTTGTACTATAAAGATAACGCAATTTTGTATTCACTTCCAATTGCTGTTTTTCAACTTGCTGCTTATATTCTTCTATAACTTCACCAATTCCAGCAATTTTAGCAGCTATATAATTTATTTCAGTTTGTAGAATAACTTTCAGTGAGTGCAAGGTGATTGCATCGTTTGGATGATTGGGCTGTCCTAGGTTGCAAAGTCGCTTATTTTCTAAATCAAAATCACCGTCCGGTGTAAAATTGAAACCAATGCCTGGAGGACCGCGACTCACTTGCGAGCCCTCAAGTTTTCTTCCAAACACATCGAGACTCATGGTAGTACTGATGCAAAGAAGAAAGTTGCATGTCAATGTATATGCCCAGCTTCGCGTAATTCCTCAATAATCGACTGGATTTCATTGACGTGATTATTATTTCCAGCTGATTGTTCGGCAATCAATAATCGAAGTCTCTCAGTAAGCTCGTTTGGATCATCCCAATAGACGAGATCAATGGAAGAATTTTTCTTAGCTATTTTATATTTAGGTATAAGTCCTCCTCCGCTGCTGTTTATATTCTTTTTACGTGGAGTGCTGCGGAACATTGGTGCTAAAACATTCTTATATTTATTACTTCTCGACATTCGTATAGATTCATCTTTGCTGAATTTTTTCCGATGAGCATTTGTTGCTTCCAATATCTTGCGATAATTTGCACGATCTGCTGAACTTAAAAGAAGATCATCCGGATTTTTTTAAATAGTAATTCCATTAGTCCATTCGTTTTAGGATAACTTTCATTTCTGACTTTGACATATTTATCATCAAATTCAATTTCTGAATCACCAATCATATACACTTCATCAACCTTTCGCACTCCGTATATATTATCAATGGTTCTACGGCTTTTATCTAGCATTGATAAAAAGTCTTCAGCTGATTCATTTTTTCCACTCGCGGATTTAAATGTAGAATTGGTTATTGTGTTAAAAACATCATCATTATTATCATTATCATCATAATCATAAACGGTATAATCCATTAAACTCGATCGATCGATTCTCATTCGTTTTTTACTGTTGTTTTGATCCAAAATGTGATTGGATGGTTGCTGTAGTGGGCTTTCACTTTTCATCTCAACAAGTTTCTCAAGTGGTGTGATGACTGGTTTTAGAGTATCACCGATGACTTTTTCAAAATCATCTTTCTCCTGTTTTAATAAAGTGTATTTTTTCTTAATAGCCTCACGAGCTCGCAAGAGCTCACTAAGAACATTCTTCTCTTTAGTGAAGTCTGACATGCTTACGTGGCGATGTCTACAACTGAACTGTAAGTTTGAGACTCATAATTCATTTTTTATTGCAAAACAGTCAAATCCTTTTCTGTATCTACCCTCATTCATCGGTCGATCTTTGTCAATAACGATGAATCCATATCTATTCATCTTCCAACATTCAGAACAAAGATTCCGAAATTCGTTGAAAGTTAAATCGGTATTCACATGATCTTCATAGATATGTTTAAGATTTACATCATCTTGTCGATAAATTACTAACAAATTGACATTATCTCGACATTATCTCTAATGAGATGTTTTCCTATATGAGCATAAGATTGACATAGATAGAAGCTATCTACACTCTTATGTCTTCCCATACAGAAGAATGCTCTGACATTATCCTGCTTCTCACATGCCACATCATCAAAAATCATTATTGAATTTGGAAGGGCTTCATCTGGAGATACTACAGATTCATGCTCACTGAACGGAAGATATGATACTCCATCAATCGGATCCAGAACACTTTTGAGAAATTGATACTTTGGCTGATTCAAGGATTTAGAGTATACATACAAATTTTCAAACCTAAGACCATTGGGATGTGTTATTAAAGCCAATAAACTATTTGTTTTTCCACAGTTCGATGGGCCGCAGAAAACTGCTCGTATACTATCTGGTAGTAATTCCCCATGACGCTTTTTTCTCTTCTCTTTTCCAAAATCGAAATTTGTCACGGGGAGTTTGACATTCTGCTCGGTAAAATCCATATTCACTCAACAGAGTCAAATATAACATTGAGCTCTCGAAATATAAACGCTCGTTTTATATCATGAATGTCAGTTGTGAATCAACACTCGAAGAGAGATGATCATACACAAATCTCAGAAACAGCCGAAAGGCTATGGATTGCTTGATAAAGTTATCAATAACTTACCTGTTGAAATGCATCTTCCTGGATATCAATACTGCGGTCCCGGAACCAAATTGAAAAAGCGAATGAAAAGAGAAGATCCTGGCATTAATCCGCTTGATCAGGCTTGTAAAAACACGACATAGCTTACTCCGATAAAAACGGAGATCGTAAAGCTGCTGACAAGATGCTTGCTGAGGAAGCTATGCAGCGTGTTAGAGCTAAGGATGCTAGTCTTGGTGAAAAAGCTTTTGCTTTTGCTGTTAGCAATGCTATGAAATTAAAAGGAAAAACTGGAATGGGACTGAAATTTAATAAGTTAGTGACTGCAGCTAAAAAGTCAATGTCAACAAGTAAAAGTTCTAGCAAGGTTATTCAATCAGCCTTGAAGGGCGCACGTCAAGCTGTTAAAAGTGTAGGTGGAAAGAAAAAAGTTATCATTCCACGTGTTCTGCCGCTTCCATCAAAAATTGGTGGAGTTCTTCCTTTTCTCATTCCATTGTTCGCAGGACTAAGTGCTACCGGTGCTCTAGCAGGAGGTGCTGCTGGAATAGCTAAAGCAGTTAATGATGCTAAAGCTGCGCAGAAAAATTATGAAGAAAGTAAGAGGCATAACGAGACCATAGAAGCTATTGCTTTAGGCAAAGGTCTTCATCTTAAGCCCTATAAAAGTTTAATGGGATTATTTATGAAACCTCATATCGGTCGTGGTCATCAAGTCAGTAGAAAAAAACACTTCGATTTAACTTTGCCAAATCGTGCACTGACTGACTACGATCTAAAAAAATATGCTCATATGATGAAAATTTCAGATTTCCGTGGTGTTTTCATGAGAAATAATCTACCACCCGATGGTCCATGGCGTAATGAATCAGCAGTGGTAAACTTGGATGATTTTCAAAATAGAGGCACTCACTGGGTTTGCTATAGCAAACGTGGTCCTGAAGTACTTTATTTCGATAGTTTTGGTGATCTCAAACCTCCCAAGGATCTCATGATGTATTTTAACGTGAAGGAAGTGAAATACAATTACAAAAGATATCAAAATTTTGACTCATTTATATGTGGACATCTTTGTCTCTACTTCTTAGCAGGGAGACTATAAAAGAGATGTTCGCAGACGAATAGATTCATTAGCATCAGATCAGTCATGGAAGATAGCTTCACTCTGAGTCTCTCAGGAAACTCATCTGTCTTAGAAGCGCAATATTTTCCTTCGATTGAACTGCCACAGCATAAAAATTTTGTCTTGGGATTAGTTGAACTTTTAACATTCAACTCTATTCCCAATGTTGACCATTCAAATAATAAACTTCATTTGAGCAAAAATAATATTATCACTATCCCTACGGGCAGCTATGAAATTGATGCTATAAATCAATTTTTACAAGAAACTTTGAAATCCAAAGGAATTGAATTTTCTTTGAAAGCTAACAACAATACTCTCAGAAGTGAAATTCTCTGCAGTCATCAGATAGATCTCAAACCTCGCGATTCAATAGGCCGTCTCCTTGGCTTCGTTCCTCGCATTCTCAAAGAGAACATTCAACACAGCTCTGATTTACCTGTGAAAATTTTGAGAATCAATGCACTCAGAGTAGAGTGCAACATTACTGCAGGTGCTTACATCAATAATAAGAAAGTTCATACAATCCATGAGTTCTTTCCCAGAGTGCCTCCAGGATATAAAATCTTAGAAGTTCCGTCTCATGTGATATATCTACCACTCAGTGTCAAGTGCATAGATCATCTACAAATTCGAATTGTAGATCAGGACGGAAATTTGGTGAATTTCCGAGGAGAGGAAATTACTATTAGACTTCACATCAAATCTGTATAATGGGTATCGTTTACAATTCTGGAACATATATAAGTCAGCCATCATGTCAACCAGTCATCAGTCGACCAAAGAAACTCAAACCGTTAACACGGAAGAGCATTCAGTTTCTGAAAAGCCTAGGACTAAAAGTTCGTGGAAAAAATTCACGTGTATAATTCTTTGTTGCTTCCAGAAAAATGGACGAAATTCTAAGCATTCAATCAGGTGTCGTCTTCGATGAGTCTATTGCTCATTACGAGGTACACGCCCATCAACCATACTCATCATTAAGCTTTGATAATAGTGATGAAATTCGTATTTCTATACAACATCAAGATCTATGCCTCTTACCATCGCGTAGTTCTATCCACGTATGTGGGAAATTGAAACTAAAAGATGGTTTAACAGCACCAACTAAAACTAAATTCGTGAACAATGGCATTTGTCATCTGTTTGATGAAATTCGTTATGAAATTAATGCTGTGGAGATTGATAAAAGTAAAAATGTTGGTTTGAACAGTCTCATGAAAGGATGGACTTCATTTAATTCGAATCAGAATAACATGCTAGAAAACGCAGGCTGGCTTGGTGATGAAGAAGATACCAAAACGTTTGTCGATGAAAAGGGAAACTTTGACGTAGCGATTCCACTGAGTATGATCTTGGGCTTTGCAGAAGACTATAAACAAATTATAGTTAATATGAAGCATGAGCTCATTCTTACAAGATCGAGAAGCGACTTAAATGCAATAATCCAGAATGGAACTACATCATCTGGCGTAACTACTTATGAAGATTGTGAAGTAAAAATAACGAAGATAGAATGGTTAATGCCATATGTTATTGCATCAGATAAACAAAAAATCCAGCTATTGAATTTCATTGGTAAGGATAACCCCATCTCTATGTGTTTTCGTTCTTGGGAGATATTTGAATATCCTCTTCTTCCAAGCACGAATAAACACGTCTAGACAGTGAAAACTTCAAATCAATTGGAGAAACCTCGTTTTGTAATTCTCGGACTACAAACAAAGAGAAAAGCTACAAGAACTGCAAATGCCACTAGATTTGATCATTGTGAGATAAGTAATGTGAAACTTTTCTTAAATTCACAATATTATCCATACAACAATATGAATCTCGACATATATAACAATCAGTATGCAATTCTCTATGATATGTATGCTAATTTTCAAAAATCATACTATGGAAGAGATCCGCAGCCGTTGCTGACAAAGCCTATGTTCATCAAGAATGAACCACTCATAGTTATTGACTATTCACGACAAAACGAATCTCTCAAGAGCGCTCCTGTCGATGTACGTCTGGAGTTTGAGGCTAAAAAAGATTTTCCTGCTCACACTTCAGCATACTGCCTAATCTTATACGATCGCGTCGTTCAGTACAATCCTATCAGTGGGAATGTCAAGAAGCTCGTCTAGGCTGCACCAAAAAAATGGAGTATGCAGTAGACATGACTGGTTTCAAGCAAACCGAAGAAGATTATATTCTAAAGGAAATAGCAATCATACCTCTTAACAAAAATAGTGATCCTGTTTTTCTAATATTCAAAAATCCCTTCTCATGGAAAAAACTTTCAGACAAAATGCAGAGGGAAAACAATTGGCTTAAACATAATTATCATGGCATCAGGTGGAAAACAGATGGACATCAATACTCTCAAATTGGAAACTTGCTTCGTGACGCTCTCCATGACGCATCAAAAATTTTTGTCATCGGTGCATTAAAACAGAAATGGCTTCAACGATTCAAATTTTCCGTCTACAACATTCAACAATATGGCTATCCATCAAAACCATCTTTCAAGTGCGTCACAGTTTGCACAAATCATAATCCAATCTACAAGACTGCCTGCGCACTTCACACTGTCAAACTTATGAAATTATTCTATCAGTCATGCAAACATTTGTAAGAAAAAATTAAATGAATAAATAAATAAAAATATAAATAGTAGAGAACACTATAGGCATTCTGGCTCATTAACGGTTTCTGGCTCACTTTGAGAAAGGGGGTGAGCCAGACTCCGTACGTATTCTGGCTCACACTGAGAGAGGAGGGGGTGAGCCAGAATCCGCATGAGCCAGTATGCCTATAGCCTATCTACTACTGTGTAAAAAGTGTCATCGATGCACTCAAAGTCACCAATGATGAGGTTTGCACAGGTATTTCAATCTTATCAGTATGCGAGCTAGTTACTCTCAACCACCAAATCTCTCATAATTATGGTAAATCCATGATATTAAAGGTGGATGTCTGTTCTTTTGCGTTAAGACTTGTTCAATTATTTAGAAACAGACTGCCATATCAGTTTTTACTTAACAGTCTTGGTTCGGCTTTTCACCCTGAACCCTATGGCTTCGGCGTCAAAAAATGCCGCTGGGTCTATACGTGAAAGTCATAAAAAATTAAGAGAACTTCTGCTACTCGGGTTTCAGCGTAGAAACTATGCATATTTCTCGACGGATTCTGGGTTTCATTTCTACCGAGTCGCTAGGGAACGGGCCAGAACTTATTGGTCATTTGCTACCAGGAAAATCATCCTTTCGAACGTTATCACAAATGTATTTCGATTACTGTTTTCAAGAAGAACAATCACGCTTTTCATGAAATGATCCAAAAATAACTATCCATTTATTACAATATTCCGATCATACATGCATAATGGAATTCGCAATTAGCGATTCGCGGAATACTGCGGTATGAAGTAGTCGCGCAATGTATACGAGCCAAAAACTAAATCAGAATGAAACGATCATATTAATACACAACTTTGACTGGCGCAGCAAGCGAAGCGCTTTTATGTACGTACTCTCACTGAACGGGTTCGTTTAGCGAAGCAACCAGCGCGATATTTCAAATAAAAGGTAAAACCAAAAGCAAAGGGCAAACGTGATGAAATTACGCTACATTAGCGCGCGATGCGCGCGCTCGTGCGTGCGCGCATCCGAACGACAAAGCGCGTAATATTTCCAGGCGACGTGAGTCCTATTAGACTGCATGCCTGGCTTGGCGTGCCGCGTTTTCACTTTTTACTCTTTGAATATCAGATTTTCATATTTGTATCGTAAATATGAAGAGGGAAATTAATTGCGTTTTCGATGGAAGAAAAAATTGTGCAATCTTTTTTGTGTACCCTGCTTTATCCGCGTGCGTGATGCCGTTCGATGGATTGGTTTTCGACCAAGTTTAATCAGAGTTTCCCTCAATAGTATTCAGAGCTTTTTTGAAATTTTTTATTTGTAATTGTTTTTACGTGCTGTTGGGAGAAGGTGGCCGAAACAAATGAGATTATTGCTATTATGGTTGGATAAATATTAAATGTAAATAAACAAATATGTACAATCAACAAAGCATTCGTCGACAATAGCAGGACGATCAATTTATTTCGCGTTCTGCGAAGGTAAATAACACAGTCAAACAAACGTAGTTCAACAAACTTGACTGATGAACTATACTCGCCTCCTTTTTTGCTTCATCCTACCAAAGGCTTTGTATTTTAATTTTAATCTACTCCAAAAGAATTTATTTTCCGTTAGAATGAAAGCTGGAATCCCTATAGAACTCTTTTAATAAACTCCGACGGAATTTTTGGAAATGCGGGTACGTCAAGCATTCTCTCGAAGCAATCGTTGACCTCCCACACGCAGAGAGCATTTTTTCATTCCATCCCATTGGCTGTATCGTGGCTGTAACTTTTTGACTATAACGCGAAGAATGCATGCAGGCAGTGAGCGAAAAATGCAAGCTAGCGCAATGGAGGCTTTGAAAAAAAGCGCGCGAGACTGACGTTGATTGCACAGAAACCGAGAGAGGATCGGACGGTATACGGGCTAATGTAACTAGTTCAACCGATTCGCGGAAGTTCCGCTAGGATATGCCAAAATGGCTTTTGAAAGTTGATCGCTATTTGTTAGCGTGGCTCTGCAGTGTATAGAGGCCAGGATAAATGCTCTGAGTGAAGAAAAATGCTCGCCCGATTGCGGGTTATCAACTCTGCCGCTATTGAAAGCCTCTGTATCCAATTATCGCTGAAAACAAAATCAAAGTGTTTTGTACTCTAATCATGGTAATTGCTCCGTATCGAAAAACTCCGTTTCGACCCATGAGCTGGAATTTCAAATGTTTGAAGCATCCCTCGCAGATAGTCGACTGAATGATTTTTCCAGTTCAATTAATTTTTCCTCGAATAAAGTAGAAATACATGTCCAACATCATCACATGGAAGACAAATCGTTGGTAACGATCCCGTAAAAAAGTCACGTTAGACACGAAAAAAGAAGAATAAAAAAAGAAAGCTTCGCAAGAAGAGCGATATAGGGGCAGCTGCGAGCGACGCGCGCGGGAAAGAAGAACGGACAAACAGAAATGCTCAGGCGAGAAAGAAAGAGCGAACGAGAGGCGAGCTTCCTGATTTTTATGCCGAGTGCTTCCGCTCGATTCCATCGGGAGTCGTTAGAGGTCCCATTGAATGACGATGCCTCGCTTCGATTGGCCCGTTAACCTCGAAAAAAAGGAAGAATCCGAGCCCGCGTATAGCGTGCGCGCGATTTTCCGAAAGCGACGCTTGCCAGATCGAGCGCGAAATCTGTTTCGCGGCAATTTTTTGCCCCTCTCGCTCGCACGAACAATGCCGGGATATATATATATATATATATATATATGACGCTGGCGCTCGATGCCGCGCGACTGAAATCACTTATATTGGCGGCTCTATTTCTCCCTCTCTTGCTCTTGCGATTAAGAGCTGGTGGAAAAAATTTGCACACTGCACTGGGTTGGGCACATCGAGCTCTTCGTTCCGAGCGATGCGCTTTCGTCTTTTTTTTCCACCCGGAACTGGACTACGCGACAGTGCGACTTCGCACTTTATTGAAATCGGTTTAATATCTGCGAATGGGCTGCGATTCAGAAAGGGGAAGAGATTTTTTTCGGCTAAATTAGTTCTGCTGTGAAGATGAATTTTTTTACGGGTGAAAATTAACCATTCATCGTGGGCGTAACATTTTGTTTGCTGCATCGAATCTTTAGAGCTAATTTTACGTTGCCTTTTTTGTTACAGCCGTCATGGATGAGGAGCAGAGAATACTGGGATGACAGCTTCGAACGGCGCTACGCTGAATTGAAGAAGGATCCCAGGAGACCACCACTGAAGGTCAGTTCTATGATAATGTAATTAATTTTCTCCTGCGGTTCTTCAAGTAAAAGTGCGCATACTTTATCCACCTGATACACTAATATCTTAAGCTAACTCCACTGATTCGAAAATTAAATACGATGCACTTACCGAATGGCAACCAGTACCAAATTTATTATAGCACTCGTTATTCTGCGATATACTAAGCTCTCCATCATCATTAAAGTCCGGACTAATGGCAGGAAAAAAGAGCGAAAAAAGAGCGGCCTTCCATTCGCTCGAAAATCACTTTCCGATTTCCGGGTTTCACACGACCAATTAGGTCGAGTAGCACACCGGCAGAGGCTTTTCAACGTCGACTCACCGCCTATTTGCTCTCTATCTCGCGTTATGCATGATTCAAGCTACGATTGTACGTTTCACCTACTGCTCCCGTCGCTACCCGATTGGGCGAACTCGTACGTGGTGGCGACTTTTCCATCAGACACGAAAGCCTTGCCGCGCACGGACTTCCGAAATTGTTTGGACGAGAAATCCGCTCCGCAGAGTTGAGCGACGCTTTATGTTTGACTTTGCATTATGCGGGCTAATATAGGAGCGAAAGGCTTGGAGGAAGTCACCTCGAACTGAAATTTCCCTTTGAGCTTGTAATTGTGAATGTAACCGCTTAACGATTTGACCTTTACCCGCGGGATAGTACGAATGTGGCTTTGTTATAGTCGCGTCTTTTTCTGCGCTGGAGTGTCTTGAAAGGGAACTGGATGATTTAATTGTTCGAAAATTCGAGTTTCAATGCACTTTGTTGTTCAGGATTTTGTTAGCTCGAGTAAAGACGCTCGTATCTTATGAATATGTGTTTTGTACTGCAAAACATGTATTCAATATCTTTTAAAACGTTAATTAACATATTGATTTATACCCGTTTAAAAAAATAACTGCCAAATTGTTGACCTCTCTTGAGTATAACTTGAAATATGCTAAACTAAAAAGTGGCTAGATACGTCTCAATAATTTTTTTTTTTCAAATGTTTCACTATAGTAAATGTTAATCGATTTCACACCAAACTCTATAAATACATACAAGATCCCGGCAAAAAGCCCTGTAACCGAAAACGTCGCATCGTTGTCATAAATCCAAGTTGTCCAATCCTGGCTAACTAAAATAGTTCTAATCCCACTAAAGCTTCGGCAAAACAGTTAACCGTCGGCTCCGCTCGCGTAAAGTACATATCGTCCCTCTCTCTCTCGCTCTCTCTCTCTCTCTCTCTCTCTCTCTCTCTCTCTCTCTCTCTCGCCGCGTACAGCCATACACTCTCTGCAACGAATATCCGTTTCTTCGATTCCCCCTAAATCTCAGGCCACTTAAAGCCTCGAGAGCAGCGCACACGAAGTTCCTCTCCGCGCACTTAACTTAAAGAAGCTCTCTCTCTCCCTCTCTCTCTCTCTCTCCGTAGAGAGAAGCGCTAAAAGCTCGGCCGGCTGATTGCAGCCTCTGGCGACCCGGACTTTTATTTATGAATCGTCGAGTCGTCCCGGCGATTTATCGGGCTCTGCTACTGCTGCGCGCGACGCCTTTGTCTGGCATTTAATTTGCCGCGATCACGCGCGCACGCACGGCTGTCGATGACTCGCGGCCACGTATGTCCTGATTTATGAGGGCGTGCGCACTGTTTCATGCAGGCCGATTCAATTTTCGTCGGTGAGCCTCGTAAAATAGAGCCTGCGCCATGCGCGCGTCGGGACAATATTTTTTCCAGCAGCAGCCGCTTTCATTTTTCTTGCTACTGCCGCGGGAGTTTTGGACGGCCGTTGGGACGCGCAATCCGATTGGTTTTGGAAAATTGAACAGCTAGTTTTGAGTCGAAGTTTGATATGATAAGGACACGCGTAGATTTAATCTTGTTATTTTATTCGTGACACAATAAATTCCGATTTCATCGATTCGGGGAATGTCTGCTTTATCGCAAATTTTAACGTCACATCAAACGTACATATTCTCAATAATTCTGGCCGGAAAGTATGGACTTTTATTGCCGCAGCGCGAGCGTTTTAAAAAATGATGTCACCATGTTACTTTTACGAGGAAAACTTTTATCGAACTAAATTACTCCGCCGCGCACTAACTACTGCAATACGCGTCCGGTTGTAAATCACGTGTTTTCGTTATCGTAAAAAAAGCTTTCATATCCCGCAGCGCGCGCCGATGTAAAAAGCTTTCTCCACGTTCGTTAACGAGTCAGCGTGTAATCAACAAATGATTAAAGAGACTCGCGAAAAATCTGTAATACAATTTCGCAGCAGCTGCAAGTACGCAAGATCAGCGGGGCAGAAATTAAAGCGAGCCAAGACGTGATCTCCGCAGTAGGAAAACAATTAGATACACCGGCCGCGCTCAAAAGACAGACTCCGTAGCGAAAAAAGGAGACGACCTGCGTGGAATTCTTCTCGCTTCCTCAACCGCTCGTCGCTCATTACGCAAACAGTCGGCATTTGTTGCAGCCCCCCCTCCCCCTAGTGTATTTCGTCCTGCGCGCGTCTCGTAAATCATTTTGGCCCTCTCTCACTCTCCTGCTCGCCGCGGCTTTTATTTAAATAGAAAATTAACAATTGCCGTGGGGGCTGTCGCTTGCACAGCAGCAGCAGCAGTAAAGGGTCGTTATCGCGCGCGCGCGCAACGCTGAAACACGAGGATGGCGTGACCGTAAAGTTCCGGGGGCGCGATAATATGAGAAAGGGAAAAAGAGAGGGAGAGAGAGAGAGAGAGAGAGAGAGAGAGAGAGAGAGAGAGAGAGAG
>QLSS01000078.1:89047-111215 GCA_024372645.1 Trichomalopsis sarcophagae
TCTCTCTCTCTCTCTCTCTCTCTCTCTCTCTCTCTCTCTCTCTCTCTCTATCGTACTCGCTTTGACTTTGAGCCGCTGTATAATTGCGTTACGCACTCTGAGCGAAATTTGATTAAGCAATAGCGTTGATTAAGCTTTCAGTTTGATATCGAGCTGCTTTCCATCGTCATTAATTTTAATCAAGAGTTATTCTCGTATTTAGTGCAATAGGTGAATCTTTTCTCGGTTGGCTTCTTAGAATAGCCAAGAGTAGGTTGGAGCGTCCTTGGGCGCAATAACTTTCTTCCCGGAATAGCCCAAAAGTTAGTCGGGCGTATCGATGATTGTCGAAGGCCGCCTCGACATTTCTCGAAGTCTTCCTGAATAATCCAGCAGGCTTTATTGAATATTCCCAAGCCGAATAATCAAGAGAGACATCCAGCCTCGCACGCTCCATCCCGCCCGAAAGACCAAACAACTTCGTATCGACTTCGTAAATATGCATGGAATGTTCATCCTCCGTCATCTTTTGCGCGGCTTAAATCTTTCGACTATAAACATCGTGCGCGCAGCAGCTGAAACCGCGACAAAATATCACGTTCGATCGCAGCAGCCTCGTGCGGCTAAATATTCATACGATTCGTTCGGCATTTGAAATTGTAATCTCGCCATCTTTTTCCCAGCAGCAGCGCGAAAAAAGAAAGTTCTTCTCGAGACTGAAATCTCGCGGTTTTTTTCCCTCGCGCGATATTCATCCGTCACGGAGGCAAATCTGTCGGGGCAGGCGCTCGTGCGAACGTCGCCGCGGATTCGTTCTTTCATCTTTTTGCCGACGCCGCGCGCTAACTCCCGCGAGAGCTTCTCTTTCTCTCTTGCCGCGTCTTAGGGCTCACCATCTCCGAACTTTCTGAGACTTCCTTCCGCGGGTAGTCTCGGGGATCTTGAGGGGAAGATCCCTCGCGTATACATTAAGAAGCAAATGGCTCGGCGCTTGTAGTCGTGTAGAACTGTTAACCCGCGATACGGATACCGTTGGATTATCATTTCTATTGGAGCTGGGGTTGCAGGCTGTGTACTGTTATGAATTAGGGTTGATTCGAGATGAATCTCCCTACGATAATTGGATGTAACCATAGCTGTATCCTCGAATACGCGAAATGATTTTTAAAATAAACCTCGTATTTCGTCTGCAACGTACTACGCCATCAATTAAAACTAAAATACCGAAACAAGTTCCTCCACGCTGCGCGAGCAAGAGCAAGACTCTTAATTTATTCGACTAGGCTCCGTTTACCTTTCGCGCTTCGTCGTCGCCGGGCACAATCATATAATCTCGCAGCTACGCCACCGCCGCCGGTCCGTCTCGTCTTTCGCGCGCGTGCGCTAATTAAGGCGGCCCGGCCCTGCACCTATATTTACGTATATACATATATAACCGACGAGGCCACTTCGGAAGATTCGTTAGCGAAGTTTCCTTCCTGTGTATAGCGGCTCGCGTGCGCCTTCCATCCGCCCTCTCCTCCTTCTCCTTCTATCTTTTCCCCGTAATGCCGCACATAGGCCGACGTCTCTCCTTCGTTAATGAGCCGTACACAGCGCGCCGTCGAGTTTCGCTTTCGAGGCGCTTGCTTGCTTGCTCCGAATTGAATTCGCGAGCGCGCGCGAGTCCGACGGAGACCGGGATTAATTGATAAATCGTGCCTGGCTGCGGGGATTCTTCCGACTAATTCCGCTTTGGATTCTAAGGATGGATTGCGCGATAGCTTTTGAGTATAAGCGATGCTTCGAGTGAACGAGTGGATCGTTGTGGTAAACATTTGAAGTGGCGCACTGTTTGTATTGTTGCTCGTTTTGCGTTTATTAGAGCTGCTATTGCTGACCTTATCGATCAGTTTTTATAGTTTTGCATAAGGTAGTAAATAACGAAAAAGGTAAAATGAAAAAACCAACTTTAGTACATCATGTTATTTATACAATGTTTTCATATGAATGTACACGCAAGCAGATTTTACGACGGTACAAAAATTAAGACTGAAATTCAGTTTGAAAAACACGAAACTCTCGAAATTAAAGTTGTCCCACGTACTCACATTTCTGAATCCCGCCGTATAATTTGCTACGCATAAGTAGTACAATTCGCGTGTGGTCAGACCGCGCCTCCATCTCTACTTCACGATTAAAGGACTTAATTAAAAACTTTGGCAAAAGCCATTCAAACTCGAGTCAACGAAGCGATTCTTTTCTCACAAAATACCGTATGACTAACCAATAGGTAAAAAACAACTCGTACACACATAAATATAACCAAGCGAAAAGCCATCAAGCTCACAATATTGTTCATCAGCGGCCGAACGCGTCGCAGCTCGGCAAATGAATAGCCAGTACTTTATCACAGTATTACACGGCTTGAGCGGCGCGACAGCGAAATGAAAGTATAACCCTCCGTTCTTCCGTCCTCCACTCGCCCGCGCACACAGACACATACGTAACAAGCGCAGTCGGCTCGTTGGCGCCGCGTACGCGCACAGGTAGACCTCTACATACATTCACACTGCAGCAGCGAGCGGAGCCGGGTATAGCGCTGGCGGTCGGGAGCAATAAGCGCATAGATAGCCAGGACTTTCAATGAATGGCCGAGCGTTAATTACTGGCCGAGAACATTCTCGCCGGGGCTTAATAAAGCCCTCTCACACTGGCCCGAAGTTAAAGTTGCTCTCGGCCGAGAGAGACAGAAGCTGCTGCTCGCAAGAGGATTATGCGCGGTCTTAGCACTTGTGCGCGGACATGAGGCAGTCTCCGCAGCGCCTTATTGGTATGCATGAGACGCCGGGCTGAACGCGCGAGAGCTTCTAATACACTCGCGCTCTCTTCGCTTTCCCATATATACATGGCTGTGTATATGCATGCGACGCTTCTCACCCCTCCCCCACCGTCGGCTCCCCCTTCTACGTCTCTATATCTCTCGGTGTAGTTAAGTTTACCATCGTCGAGACGTTCGGTCCAGCTCGGATCATCGTCGTATGATTGAGCCATGCGCTTGTGCTTAAATTCGTCGTGTACGTTGTACTTGAGATCGCTGTGCTTGCTTAAATGAGCTATCTGTGCTCTGTTCAGAATTCAACTGCTCGTTGTGTATCTTGGATCTTATATTTCGCCACGTCTGACTTGGGAATTTTTTAAGTGTTCTTTGTCGCTTCTGAAGAACCTTAGGCGCGTATAATTAGCGCGAAGTTCCCGAGAGAAAGCCATTAACGTGTATTCGACTTGAAAGAATTATTAAGCTTGTTCCTCCGAAATGCCGAAAAAACTTTCGCAATTATTCAGGGAAAGATAAAAAAAGTATACTAATTCATTTATACTTCTGAATCTGGGGCAACGAATAACTTTGAGTAGCTTGCATATACCTGTCTCAAACGTTTGCAGTTATTTCATTTTAATAAACCCGCATGTCAAAAATTCGTTCTGGCCTAATTTATTAAACGCCTTCATAAAGGAGAAACATCGATCAACTCCGACCACAACAGAACAAACAAGGCTAAAATTCAAGCTTCTGTTTGGTACAGATGTCACCTATATATACACGCCTGTTCCACCCGGCACGTCTCGGCACAGGTCTGGCTTAAAGAAAAAACGCGAGAGAGTCTGTCTTTCTCTCGTTACCCTGCACCGCTCCTCCGAGCGCAAAGAGCCGGGTCGCTGAATGGAGAAACCATTCCGTAATTAAAAGTAAATCGCCAGACGGGAAAAGAAAAACGAGCGTCGTCGTCGTCGTCATCGTCGCTGCCGTTCCACCCCACGTTTAAAAACGCATTTCCCCGCGTTGTCTTTTTTTCGTCACTGCGCTTGCAGACGCGCCTGTGTTAAATATCTTGCTAATTACATCGGCACTTTGCTCTTTATGCGAAATCTCGAAAAAAATGGCTGCATGAATGACGTTAATTGA
Organism: Trichomalopsis sarcophagae; assembly: GCA_024372645.1. Taxonomy (NCBI): domain Eukaryota; kingdom Metazoa; phylum Arthropoda; class Insecta; order Hymenoptera; family Pteromalidae; genus Trichomalopsis; species Trichomalopsis sarcophagae. The sequence continues at coordinate 92,970 of QLSS01000078.1, forward strand.
TGGATAATGACGCGATATTAAAGCTGTTAAGATGCTTATCATTACTGGAATCAAGCGAGGGTGTATAAAGGGAGTTCATTTTACGCTTGAACGATATATTTGAAAAATAAAAAGTTTTTTTATATATGTATTTATAAGTTTCAGAACCGTACACATACGGCATAGCTTCTGTCGGATACTACTTTGTAACGAGTGCGTTGTTTAATTTTCAACGCTCGCTATACGTCGAAAAGTTTTAATGCACATTGCAGTAAAAAGTCCTTCAGAAAAATATGTTTGTGAAAAAATATGAATGTTTATTCCATTCGGGTACTGTTTTATACTTAAAGAAGTAAGCTTATGAAAACTGAATTTTTATATTATATACTGCACTCGAGCACTGTTTTATATTTCAAAGGAATAAATGCAGCATGACAGTCATAAAGCGCAGCATTATGTTGCTAGAGTAGCTGTTGCATGGAAAAGTAAAACAAAATCCAACGAAGGATTTGAAAAAACTTAAAATGTCTAAAATGTCTAAAATGTGGAAACACAAACTCGACGATGCATAGTAGAGAGTAGAATACTCGACAGCTGCTCGACGAGTAGTAGTATATAGTAGTAGTAGTATATAGTAGCAAAGATTCAACGCGACTATCCTTTTTCAAGTAAAATAAACACGCACACTCGCACAAAGAAAACTATTTCCCGAAATTTTATCGTTGAAGAGAAGTAAGTTACTTTACTAACGCCGTGACAAAAAAAGGAGCAGTCACCGAACTTGGAAAAATAAGTTTTTATTTAAACCAAACTTTCCCGAAGAAAAAGATCAATAACTCTTCATCACGAGCATCCCAAACCGACACACGTATCCCCCTTCTCAGCCCGACGACGAAGCTCTAACGACTTCAGCTGGCGATGGCGAAGAGTTTGAGCCCATTACGATTTATCTCCGGCGCGGCTGCTCGCTCAGCCGAGCGCGTCTTGGTCGCGGTGTTTTTACGGCCATCGGTCATATAAACCAGCCCGCGATCGGCGCGACGCTATGTGGCCAGGCGCAGCCGTTTGTCTTGGAGGGTCAGTGCCGATGACCGGACGCGCGTCGGAAAAGACCAAGAGAGCAAGCGCAGGGGGTATATATCGAATCAATTCGCTCGGTCGTCTTCGAACAGTGCGACGGGATGTCATCCGGCGGCTCGTGAGGTAATCGCGATGACGATGCTTGCATGTTGTGTACTTGTTGATTAGAGCGATTGATCGTGTATGCGATATGATGAAAGAATTTTTACGGTAGAACAATACCGCCGACATTCACCAGCACGAAAATTACAGCATGAATTTCATTTCACGTACGCACGCATACTTTGTCCAAATCAGAAGCAACAGAGATCCTTTGAGCTGGCTTCGCTGGTGGAGCCTTCAATCTCAGGTGCAGCGCAACAGCGTCTTGTATACATATGAAAGAGCGCGTAAAACAAAACACAACAGAGACGGCGCAAAACGCTCCACAATAGGGCAGGAAGTATTCCGCAAACAAGGGCAAAGGCTTATACGGGCATACGTACATAGTCGTGTATACACACAGACATTTTGTGCACAAAGCGCGAGAAAATTAGAAGTTTTTCCCTTTCCGCGCGCGCGTACAGCTCTCTCTGCCTTTGTAAAGAGAGCCGTTGAGAAAAATCTGCGTTCTTTTACCACTCGCTCCGGATGCATTCGGGTGCGCAAGCTGCGGTAGCGTATTTTGTGTGTCGTTCTCCCTCCGGCAATATCCTCTCCCTTTCCTGCCGCTCGAGCTCGCATATACTTTATGCCTCCGCATAATGGTCTCTAGCCTCGTGTCGACGCAGGGGCAAGTTCGAGGAATTTATCGCGCGAAAGGGTGGGATAAAAACGACGCCGGCGCGTTCGTTGGTAGCGCAAGCTCAAGCGCGCGAAGTGCTTTGGAGTCGCCACTTGCGTATTAAAAGTTATTGTTTTATGGAGGCTTGACGTTCCCTCTTTTTCTCTCTCAGTTGCTGCTGGTGCGGAATTTTTTTTCGTATCTTTGCGCAGCCTCGTTTTTTCACATCCTCGAGGCTATTGTAGAATGATGATGTATACGTGGCAGAGCTTTTTCATCGCTTTTTTAATACTCGTATATATTCTGTAAAGTCATCCTCGGGGTTTTATCTCAAATCATCGCTGGAAAATTGCTTTTCCGTGTGTGCATTTTGGGAATTTATTTGGAATATTGGATACGATAATCATCCCGTGGACTATACTGATGAAAGTTAAACAATATATACGTCGTCTATTTCGAGAAATGTGCTGTAATTGAAGTAAAAATATTTCATGGCCGAACAAGAATAAATGTTTGTAGAAAATGAAACCAGGGCACTTCAATATTTTAGCGGGGATTTTTTGGTTGTCGCATTTCTCATTTTCGTCGGAATCTTTATTCCACGATCGTCTTTCAAAATAAATTTCAGCTGCATATTTTTTTTTTAAATTACATCTGCACATTTATAACAGTGCAGGGTCAGATTTCCGTTGCGAAAATATAGTCACCCAATTATTCGCAAAATCTATTCAGCGGAGCACGTACTGTTCTACGGAGTTTATCACAAAAAATTCGATCTTATGAATCGAGTCTACCCTCAATAGATGGATTACCACATCAGATTTCGCTGAAGCTTTCAACTCAGCCCTCAGAAAATCTGATCCGATGTGCTCTTATTTTCTCCGCCGATTGTCTTGCATACTTTTTCTTTATAATGAGATGATGCGCCGCCTACATTTTTCAAGGAAAACGTCGATTGATCCTTCTCTACTCCAGCTTCAGTAGCGAATCCTTTATCCCTCGAGGACTTGGCACTTTGATTTTCGCTGCGCATAAGGGTCGTGTAGAAGGAGAAAGAGATTTGGGAGAAGCGTATCCTATATGCAGGGCTTATATATCTCACCGCAGCCGCGGGTGCCGAGCTTTCGCCCGGCCTGATTATGAGCCAATGGTTGTATCGGAAGCTTGCTCAAAAGCTTCGAGTAAGGTTTTTGGATGGATTGAAAAGACTTGGATTTTTTTGATTTTTGAGACTTCTCAAACTTTAACTATCAGCTTTACAGTAGTGACTTGCTATAATAGCTTCGAAATTCTTTAATGGAAGGAAAAATTTCAATTCTCCACTTCTTTGTATCTTTAGTTCTAAGATAAAAAATTGATTGACATTCTTGTCGATAGTAGTCTTTAAAAAAAAAATCTATGGAGTACATCATCGTCTTGTAACCCAGTGTTATTCTATTGCGACAAAAGATCCTAACAATCGCGAACGGTTTATTGGATGACATGATGAGGTAATAAACGCGTCGTACTAAAAACCTGCAGTTTCATTTTGATATAAAAGCTTGCTATGCCCTTTATTACTTCATAATTGTAGAATTTAATGTACAATATTTTTAATGTATTTTTTGTTATAATAACAGTTTGTAATGATTTCAGACTGAATAAAGTTTTATGGAACTCATTTTTAACCTTAAGAAACACGCTAAACATTATATTATAGTAAGTTTTCTCTTGGAGCAAACAGTAGAAAGTTTGTTATTAAAAATATAAATGTTAATTAATTCATGTAAACATGCATTAAATCATCTGCAAACATCCTTTGATGGTCGAGCTGACAATCACTCATTAGGCAACCCACTTGGGATTACACGTTCAAAGCCGTTTCAAGCTGCTCTGAGGATATCCTCAGAAACCAGCAAACTATTGCAATTTTGATGGGGATAAAGGGAACCACGATAACAAGGATACATTCTGAAACAGTGCCCCATCATAAAATAAATAAAAGGTGTTTTCAAACAGAAAAATTAAGCGAAATACTACAGGATATGAGAAAAGTTTGAAATAAACTAAAATCGTTCTAAAATCATCGTTACTTAAAATCCAATTGGTTATATGGACCTCTCTAAGAAGTTGGGTAAATTAAAAATGATAGCATCACTTCGAACCCATTCCAAAGTAGTTAGAATTCAGTCGTGAAAGTTGCGCGTCGAAATCCTAAACTTTAACGACCATTTGTTAAACTTTTTGGGAATGAGCTTAACTGGCGTCTGCGTTTGCAGTTTGCTAAACTTTTTACTGCGCCCGCTTTGCCACTCGCTCACTCGAGCTAACCCTCTTAATTCGGTTATGTACTTTAACCACGTCCTACGCAACGCTCGCTTTTCCAGTTTATCAAAACATCGACACGCCTTTGTTCTTCTTTTAAAAAATTAAGCAGCGCCAGAAGTTTAAGCTTCGCTGAAATTATCGATGATATATTCAGTATCAAGCAGATAATATCAGAAGGATCATGCGATTTATGGCAGTAGTTTGCTGTGTACGCGTGCTTCAAAGCAAATTAATGTGAAAGCAGGGCTAGAGCGAGAGGAGAGATATGAGGGGGGTGGGGGTGTGAGAGAGGCTTAGTACGCTGCAGTTCCCGTCTTCGAGGATGATTAAGAGCGACCGGATATCGATTTGCTGGAATCCTTCGAACAACGGCTCTCAACTTGCAGCAGGCTTCTGCTTTCTTTTCAGTCAAATTTTAATCTCGCTAGCTTGCATATTAAATGCATGTTAAAATTATGGCAGGAACGTCAAAATTGTAAATAACCCGATATCTCGTGCGTCGCTCAGCGGATGCGTGGATTCGGGAAGTCGGTTTTGCCGTCAGGTCGGTACAGATTCGGTTGAGCATCCCTGCTATTTACAAGATAATATCGGCTCTGGCCGCGATTTAATGAAGCATAATACGAATGTCACATTTGCATGAATCGAGATTAACTAATCTATGATATATCCAACTTTTTTCCGGCTAAATTCTCTTGAGATTTAATAATGTACAGCCTTGCCTGGAAATATTTGATCATACATATTTGCGTGAATTATTGCAACAAACTCACGTGTAAATATTTTACAAATTCATGAATATTTCTAAATCTATCGAATGAATGATGTATTAAAATATATATGTTTTTATCTATCCAAACATAACACACATTTCGTTTTATTTGATTGCAGGTCATATTGGTGCCGCACAGCCATACAGATCCAGGATGGTTGAAAACGTTTGAACAGTACTTCCACAGCGCCACTCGAAGCATTTTAAACAATATGGTTACAAAACTGCAGCAGTGGCAGAACATGACGTTTATTTGGAGCGAAGTTTCTTTTTTGTCGCTATGGTGGGAAAGGTAAGCGTTTTAATTTGATCAGTTTTTTGATGCCATCTAATAACTTTGGCAAGCAAAGTCTGCTGTAGAAATTCAGTAAATTGTTTGATCTATTTAAGTTATACACAGTAAAACAATTTATGATTTGCTTGTTGACATATGGGTATATTCAGCGAGCAATAGCTAATTAAAACTGATATTATTATTATGGGGTATGAAAATTGTGCATACCAATGAATTGATTTCATCAAAATCAAGGGTCATTGAAAATCAAACCGGTATTCAAACAAATATACGCACGCCGTCATTCTAATCAAGGCCTCTTCACTGTCATCCCTTATCGGATTCCAACTCACCTCTATTGTGTATGATGGTTCATTTTAGAACTTTACAAACTCGGAGCACAGTTCCCACACACGTTGTCGATTTCTTGTTTACAATTATCAATGAACCCTTTCAATGTACTTTTTCCAAAAATGTTTTTGTACAAACAAAGTTGAAAAAATATTCATTAATTATTTAACAAAATTAATTTTGCCAACGCTAAAAGTATGTCTATGTGAAGCTGCTTATGCAATATATTATATTTCAGTGCTCATCCAACTAAAAAGATGATAGTAAAGAGATTGGTGAAAGAAGGTCGATTAGAAATGACGACGGGTGGATGGGTGATGACCGACGAGGCAACGTCCCACATTTATGCCATGTTGGATCAGCTAATTGAAGGTAAATGGAAATATATAATTTTATTCCAATTTCCCTAGTAGAAAATTAACGAGTGAAAACCGTTTAAAAATTGTTTTTCCTTTTTTTCTTGCATTAAAACGTTTGCATTTTTATTACAAATATTTTGTTTTTCACGATTGCAAGATATTTTTCTATAATTTCTGGATCGTAAACGTCATTTGACAAATTTCAAGCAAATGTTCTGTTTTATTTTGAGTTAATGTGTATATCTATGCATTTATAATGTTTAAACTCTTATTTATTTAAATTGTTAACCACAACTTAGCTAAGTGGCCCAAAACTTAGCTTATTAACCGTTAACGTTTCTACCAGGATTACTACGTTCTATTTATTCGGGTCGTATCAAATTTATCCTATGTTATTCCTTTGGTATATTCGTATCTGTATAGCTTCAATAATTAATTTGAAACTATAGCTTCAGAGAAAATTATTTTTTTATCGATTATGATGATTGCTATTTTTGCACATCTACTCGGAACTGATAACGTACGCGAGCCTGATGTGCATTATAAAACTGAATCCTATTCGGTTTTTCAAAGAGCGCATGCTCTGTCTCATTCGACAACTCTTGACACAGTTGAAGCACTGCAGCGACGTGCACCGACTTTTTTCATCGCAGGATACACGCGACAAACGCATTCGTTATGCAGCGCGTCAAGCACACACGTGGTCGGTGTCAACGGAACATGAAAAAAGAGACTGACGCACGTCGAACACTCTCTTTCGGTGCAACGCACCGCTTCAGCTCTGACGCAGTGTCAATGCTTCTATAGCCTTTGCTCGCTTGGTACGTCGTAAAATTAAATAACTGACTGACGTAAAATTTTCATCTCCATAGATCGTGACGTGATACCTATTAAAATACACTCGTTACGCGCGACCCGGCTAGGTAATAGGTAAAGCTTTTTAGCTTTAATAATGAAAATTATTATATTTCGTGTAGATGCTGTTCATTTACCTTTAACTCTATAATATTGCTGAGCATCTGGTAGTCAGGAGCTTTTACCGAATGCCTATACAAACGTATGAATAAAAAGATCAAATCTCGCACGATACTAGCCTCAGGGCAGAACATTTCAGACGCTCGCTAGTCGCGCTGCTCTCATATCGAATGCAATTCAAACCTAAAGGCGAGCGAGAGACGGCTCTCGAGCCCTTCCTGTTTCTCATTTGCATGGGAATGGCGAATACTGCATACGGCAACTCTCACGCACTTCACTCGAGCAGTGCACTTTCGGATAAACACGTACGCTGGATAATACAGGACTGCGTCAGTGATTGCAACTCACAAATGTGTCGCCTGCGCGAAAGTGTTGTTTTTCTGCTAGATGATACTGTCGGTGACATGTGGATTCTAAGAATTTTTCCAGCTTGGAGTGCAGTATTCCATTCACATGTGATTTCGAAGCTATTCGATTATTGTGACCCATCATCGTAGTTAAAAACTTTCTATATGAACTCGTTTCGCTAAAGAAATAGAAAAATACTTTGACTAAAATGTATCTCGCACAGAAGTGTATATAGTGGCAGGTATTCGTCAATATTGCCACCAAGTATGACCGATTTTTCTTTCGAGCTTTATATTCCATTCTTGTTCCCGGTGTTACGCGTACGCGTAAATGCGTCGCAGTTGCAACCTAAAAATTGATACTTTCGACACCTGACCTCTTTCGAAGAGATATCGCTTTTCCCTTGCACGTGAAATAATAAACTGTTTACGCAACGAAAATGCCACAGCTTGAGCTGAAAATAATTCAATGAAAAATTCCAACTCAGCGATGAAAGATGCGTATAGCACAAAACGTAGACGTTTCGCGGATGTTTCAAAACCAAAAACAAACCAAAACCGAATCAATAATGCACGAATATTTCCAACCTCGCGCTCCTCCTATATTTCTCTCACCTCGACCATCAAACCCTATACGGAACATTTGATCTTCAATCAATTTATTTTTACTCGCTGTAACACGTGCTGCGAGCATAAAGAGAGAAAGCGCAGCGCATCGGGGTGTATGTAAAAATAGTCATGAATGCGCCGCAGCCCCGCGGCATTGCATACTTCCAAATTTTTTCCACACCCCGCAGCGTGTACGCAAACAGACTACGCATGCTGCGAACCTCCCCCTCACCCACGCACACAGCGTATAAAACGCAAATTCGAGTTTCGCAAGATCACGCGGAAAATGCAAATAAGAGAGCGCTCCAGCGCGGTGTGTAACGCTCGCACGCGTGTGCTTGCATATGCATGCATTGCTCTCTCGCGGGAGAGAGAGAGAGAGAGAGAGAGAGAGAGAGAGAGAGAGAGAGAGAGTGAGAGAGAGTGAGAGAGAGAGAGAAAGAGAGAGAGAGTGAGAGAGAGTGAGAGAGAGAGAGAAAGAGAGAGAGAGTGAGAGAGAACAAACCAAGAGCACATCACACGGTTCTCAGCCTATTTTCCGAATTCAAATCCAGCGGGTGGCCGGTGCGAAATTTCCACGCGGCCGCGAAAGATGCGAACGCAGAGAGAGATAGAAAGAGAAATAGAGAGAAAGTGCGCAGGAATTCGACGGGGCGAATTGGAGTGTTTCGATTAGTGGTTATGCACCTCGAGACAGCTGCCCGATCGACGGAATTTCAAAACAATGGCGGACGCACATGCGCGGGTGCGCCTGGCATTCTCCGCGCAGCAAAACGAGCAAGTCGGCAAAAGTGATTTATTATTCGCTCTACCCTGTGCGCCACGTATGCGTTACGCGTGACGCGTGTGTTCTTCCAGTTTTCGAAATTTTGGAACGAGATTTTACTGCGAATTGAATTCGAGAACGCGGGGGAATGAAAAGCGCTTTTGTAGAAATTCCGAGAATAAAACATCGTGCACAGGAGACGCACAGAGCTTTAATACTCAGCTTTGACGTTAAAAGGGGACTTTGACGGACGCTATCTTTGAATGTCGTTTAACCGAGCCGAGCTATGTTTATAAAGTTTTGAAAAGTGCATCAAAGTCTCTTGGCTTTTCTCTCTGGATGAAAGCCGGGAAAAGATCAAACGCTTCAAAGCCGAAAGCACCGACTAATGGCACGAATTCAAATGATTTTTGGGGACGTTTTCGTTGAAACGGAATTAAGCTGACTGAGCATCATCTCTAAACTAATGTTCAAGAGTTCATTTATCCAGAACTGTAATTTTCGCGAAACGCGGTAAACGTGAAAAATTTAACCTCGTTATAGTTGCTCCATAAACGTAATCACCCGAAATTTTTTACGAACAGCCCAATTAAAAGCATCTCTTTTTTCACAGAAAACAATTCTGACGAGTTACAAACAATAAACACACGAAATCCGCACAGCGCAGCGGTGTGCACAAGTCTCTCTTTGTTTAATCGTTTCTCAACGTCGTTATTTGCTTCTCAACCCTCTTTTTCATTTGCGTTGCGTTCGTTCTCGATTTCGTCTTCCGCCGCCGCAGAACTTGTACATAGGTATGTAGTTTCTCTCGCTCGTAATTTTCTATTTTCCGCAGACAGGCAGACGAGACCACTTCTGCGCCGAATCCAATTATCGGGGACGCGAGAGCGCGAGGAAAAAATACGCCGGATTAGCGAAGCTTCTCACGCGTTTATAGCGGTTCGTCGATCGGATCATGCAAATCGACGCCGCGCCAGCTCGATATGACGTATCGCAGTGCGAATAGGGTATTCGGAGCTGGGGCCGGGGCATCCCGGACATTATCATTTTGCACGCTGATTGGTTTTTGTTTCGGCCAAAGAGATTTGTTAGGCGAATCGGATTTTCGAGCGACTCGGGCATTATTTGGCTTACGAATGACTCTGTCGATTGTTTCGACATACATCAGTGCTAAGAGAATCGATCACTGTAATATCCCCGTGCGTTTATTATTTCGAATTATTTATTATTGCAGACAGTTCGTACTGATAGGTTATACGACACCCAATTGAAACACCTCATTTCAATACTAAGCTTCATCGCAGTAAATTAAAAGCTCCTCGAAAGCTCCAACTCAACTTGACACTCTCATCTGCGCGTTTTGAAAGGGAAGACCCGCTCGTTTGAACAAGTAGTCTAATGAAATAGTTCAGGAAGAAAGCGCAAACGTCTGAAACGAGCGCACAAAAGAATTACCGGCTCAAAGTTAAAAGGAGCGACGCTTTCCTCTCGTGAAGTGACTACACTAGGGGACAGCGCGCGCGAGAGAAAGAAAAAAAGGAAATCAACAACAATGCAGAGGATGGAAGAAGGAAGACGAAGAGGGGACAGCGACGTAATTGTAGATATCCAGGGCGGTAATTAAAATCTCCGTAGCCGGTTCTGCAGTATAGCAGCGTCCGGTGGCGGCGGCAGAGTAAACCACTTTCAGTGACTACCCGTCTCGGGACAATGTTGAACATTTTTCAAGCAAAATCCCCTTTGTCGCCTCGACCGCGAGCTAACGCGAAGCGTATATTTTGCCCCGACGCAGACAAAGCGAGAAAGGGCAGCGGGAAAATAAAGAGGGCTGCCACGGCTGCAACGCGATCGGCGCAAAGGGAAAGAATTGAAAAAGACGGAGCGAGAGCGGGAAATTCCGAAAGAGGAGGAAAAAAGCAGGCGCGGGCAAAATGAAATAATAAGAGAAAAAAGAGAGCGGCCACTAACAAAGCTAAATGGAAAGGAGAGAGAGAGAGAAGAGTAGCCGGAAGACTGCGGGGTTGGCGGAAAAAAGGAGAGGCAAGAGAGAAAAATAGGAAATAGGAGACGCGCGGCGTTGGAAAAAAGAAGCGAAGAGAGCTCGGAATCAGAAAGTGGAAAGACATAGGGTTCGGAACAAACGGGAGGCCGGGGATGGCAGAGAAAAAAAAAGAAGGGAAAGAGAGAGAGAGAGAGAGAGAGAGAGAGAGAGAGAGAGAGAGAGAGAATAAGTAAGCGCAAGAGAAAACGAGCGAGCAGGCTTGCGGACAACGTCGCGCGCGCGACGTGCTTTGTCCATTTGTTTATTTATTTCTTCGAGTGGAATTAATTAGGTGTCGAGTTTTCGCGTACGACGATTTGTTTCGCTGGAACTCCAGCTCCACTCCTCGTTTCTGGATTGTCGTCGTCGTCGTCGGCGGCGGCGGCAGCGGCATTGGTATTTTTCTCTCATTCGCGAGCCCGAGACAAAGCTGATTTATTAAAACTTGCTGCAGTTTTAATTAACATTGTGCTTCGCATTCGCTATCCCCACAAGCGGTATAATTTTCAATTCCGATACAACAACGCCCTCGCTTACTTTTTCCCCACTCGTTCTACACTCGTTTTCCTCGAGAACTTTTATTCTCACGCGCCGCTCTGCAAGGCTTCTTTAATTGATCGGTATTATACAGGTGCAATCCTGTGTTTTCTCTGCGCAACGAACGTTTAATTTGCGAGGAGTTACAGAGTCTGGGTGTATTTAAATGTGTTTCGTTAATTATCTGGATATTATTATGGCATGTGAGGTTTATTTTCGTTATTATCAAGACTTGGTATACAGTAATTTTAACGTACGAATTGTATAATTGATCACAGTTTTGTATTGTATCGGTAAATCGATCGATGCATAATTTGAAAAAATAAACTTTTCAATGAGATCACTGCAGAGATAAGTGATGGACAGAACAAAAAAAAATCATGGAATTTTTAATGATAAAGTATTTCTGAGCTTCTATAAATGCACTAGAAGCTAACCATGTACACAGCAATCTATTCTTTCTAAGATTATAGTAATTTAAGTCAAGCATAGCAACCCACCCGTTTCCCTCGTAGTCCTTCTTTATACAAATATTACCCTTAAAAAGTGAAAATATGATAACAAGAGTTGCATTCCGTTGTTGTCGCGAGATTCTTAACCTTTCAAATGAAAAATTATCGCGGTACCTCATAACAGATCAGTTTTTGGACTGAATTCTTACTCACAACTTACCGCTTGAACTCTTTGAGTTTCTAGCCAGCAATGATAGATGGCGCATAGACGCGAGAGAGAAACACTTAAACTGTGAGTGGTTTCGAAACAATAATGTACCTATAGTTTCCTCTCTCTCCCCCCCCCCCCTCTGTCTCTCTCTCTCTCTCTCTCTCTCTCTCTCTCTCAACAGATCCGATTTGATAACATTTATGACTTATTTATTCGATCTAAAGAGGCGTTATGACGGTCAATGCGTTTATGCCTCTGATTATTAAATCACACCGTCATAAGACTAACACCTTTTTATTTTCATAACTAGTCTAAAAAAAAAGCCTGGAAACTTTTAGCAAACCAAGAGTCTACTCATTCAAAATTAAATAACTAAAAAGTCGTCATAATACTAGTTTAATTGTTTAACGACATCGACGCATAAATAGCCGGACGGAGTGGCGAGCGCCGAGCGTACAAGAAAATAAGGCCGTAGCTGACGAGAATTACTTTCCTTCCGCGTCTGCAGTGGCATGTCGTCTTCGGCTTGATTAGAAATGTACCACTCGTGCAGGGAAGGGGAAAAAGCGCAGGGCCTTGCGTGCAGCAGCAGCGCGACCCACTTTTGGCGCCGGGATTGCGCCGTATACTTTATTGTTTATTTCCGAAAGGAGAAAAGCCGAGAATCGCGAGGGATTGTGGAGCCGCTGAGTGGTAACGACGACGGCGACGACGACATCGGGCTCGTGAGAAAAGCGGCTCTCGCGGGATTTAAGTTCAAGGGGAATTTGACGGCGAAAACAATTCAAGTTTTCGGACGCCTGCTATAATTAAATCACGAGAAAAACGTGACTTTCTTCAAACGAATTAATTGTTTTTTTGTTATTTTCGCGGAGCTTGAGTTTTTATTGCGTCATTCCTGCGAATGGATATTTACGAACGACCATTTCATTATTTCTCGAGAGGACTTGCTCCGTGTGCCAGTTCCGCGCGAGAGCTCCCGATTTGGTAACTGGATCGATGGCTTTTAATTTTCCACGATGACCATTAGGTCGAATCTCGCGATTTTTTCCTCTTATACACTCCATTCAACAAATGTCGGACGCTGCAGCAGCGAACGAATTATCCAGTCCAAAAGATTCCTACGTATACTTGGCAAAAAATCCAAATCTTCGAAAAATTTCCGAAACGCAAACTCCCGAAACTCCGAACAAACAGGCCCCTAAATTTACGAGCGCGTCTCCTGTAATAAATAACGATTACCCATTGCAGCGCTAAAATGCTACGTGAACCGAGAGTAGCCAGATAGTTAGCATATCCAAAATAACTGTGCGAGCCGCGGAGCTCGTAATTTTCAAGTTTCAAGCGGTGTATGCCGACGAAGTAAATATTTCCGGCTTATGGTGTACACTCCCGTCGCGCGGCATAGATCAGATTCCTGGGTGCGGCACTCCCTCACTCTCGAGCCCTGATTTTCTCGTTAAGGGCTGCTTGGCTGTTTCTCGGGAGATGGCCAAGAGACTGCCGCCGCATACGCGTGTACATATAGCCATACACTCACGTATAACAATCCTAAGAGACACTTGGGTTAACTGCGCGATGATGTCGGCTGCTCGTCGTATATTCCCTCGTATGAACCTTAGACAATGGCTGTGGAAGCTCGAGAGCTTGCGATCTCTCGCATATCCTCGTTCTCTCGCGCAACGGCATCATCGGCGTTAATTTCGAAATGCTATTCAGGATGGCTTGCGATGCCTGTCGCTTATCGCTTGCCAGCCTCGACTGTGCAGTACTCGTCTATGAGCGCACTTGCCGCAATCAATATTGGAGAAGCTACATCATGCGTGTCGTTCATTATCGGTGTCAATTACCTCTCATTATATTACAGAGAATCTCGTTAGCCTCTCTTTTATTCGGGTATAATTCAATTTTGCGGACGTGCGGATCGAATAAAGCCCGCCATGATAATTCAATGAGAATACGTTAATTCCCGCTAGCTAATGAGACCCTCGGAATTTTTTCAGCTGCAAAACATTATTTATCAGAGCTACGCGCGCGACGCTCAAAGTTGGATTAGCCAACGTGCAGCAGCGGAACACTTGACGCAGCTCTACGTGTACTGCACCCACACACGTATAATAAGTATGCCCCCTCGCGTGTACCTATTCGGCAAATACTATGGGAATTACCGGTGAAAACTGTTTTAGTTCCTCGCGTTTCCTCGGCGTTCGTTCTCCCTGCACCCCCTTTCAACTTCGTTAATGCACACATGTCGCGTCTAATGAGTTATAATCAGCTGAGTGCCAGCTGAGTGTAGTTTAATGGTTTGTTCGCCCCGACTTCCTCCCCTGTCCTTTCGCTAATAAACTTTGATTCACTCGTTCTCCGCTGTTCTCCACCCCCTACCCCCTCCTCTGCTCGGCTGCTCTGTACAAGCCGCGTATTTTGACTTTTCGGATTAACGATGTTTCGCTCGGAGAGGCACCGAAATTGCTAACTCTGTTTTAGCGGTGGTGGCTGCTGCTGCTGCTACTACTGCGCCTCTCCGCCCCTATGGACTCTCGGGCGTTAATGATTTCCGAGCTCGACGTTCATTCAAGCCTGCTCTAACATAATTCATGCAGCCTGACGGCTTTCGTGATTTTAATTCGCTTCGAAATTGCGCGCGCACTTCGCGCTAGTTCGGGAAAATATGATTTGAAATATTAATCCCTGATGTTTTTCGATGTGTCGCTAGTCGATCGTTCGACGATTATTATCGTGCGCATGTATTGCATAGCATGCACTGAAGAGATAAGATTTTTTATTTTATATACCGACGATGCGCATAAAATAAAGAATAAATCATGAATAATGCGACGCACATTGTTTCGCCGGCTCGTAAATTAATTTTATTTTTCCAATAAAGGATAGCTATTGAATTATTTATAGATCGCCGTTATTGTTAATCGCTTTCGGAGCTAACAAACTCCAACTTGTTCAATTTCCATGCTATACCAGCTCTGCTTCATTTACGCGTCATATATTCTGACTTTCCGAATAAACGGCGCTTCGCTCGTGAAAATCACTTGTTCACTCTGTTCCAGTAGCGGCAGCAGCGCGAAGCCTTTGATTATACTTCGTGTATATATATATATATATATATATATATATATATGCGAAAATTTATCGATCGCGCCTCATACCCTGCAGTTTACCGCGAAATTCAAATTTGATAATAGGATCACACATTGCATTAATTGGAAATATTGCCTGGACACGCTCAAAACGACTTTAACGGCTACGATGCAGTGTAGATTATTTTTTTATCACAGGAGTCCGCTGACGGAGTTTTTTAAAGCTTCCACATAGCCTACTCTCCCGCACGGACCGTAAAAAAGGTCCAATTCTCGCTGACCCGATCATCGGGGCGTCTCAAAGTCGATAGATTACAAACGGGACCCAAACTACCTCCGGAAAAGCGGCATTTTTCGCTTCAGTCAGCAGATCGGCGTAATAAAGTTCGAGGAGAAAAAAAAATAAAAGAAAGAGACGAGAAAAAAAAGCGCGACGAGGAGTAGCATTTTTTCGAGCCATGGCGCAGTCGTATACTAGCTCCCTTTCATCTCACGTCGGCCCCAGTGAAGCGATCGCTCGGCCGGAATCATTTCCATCGTGTGATTCGCTCGAGCGACGCGAAAGGGTACAATTTAACAGACGCGCATCGGAGCGCATGCTCCGGCTCGTCCAGCAATCGAGCAGCAATTTCCAGCTCGATATCGCTAATGTCTCGTAATGCGTAATCGCTTAAACGTTTTTTAATTAAATCGTTCGTCGCGCGGGTGCAAGCACCATTAGCCAGCCCAATGTTTAATGAAATCTTCTGCGAATTACTGCGATGGGGTAGTTTGCTGCGCTCTCGTGTATTAGTGGATCTTAAATATCCCGATGCATCTAATTGAGTTTCCCAAGGAGTTCCCCCACTCTCAACTCTCTCTCTCTCTCTCTCTCTCTCTCTCTCTCTCTCTCTCTCTCTCTCTCTCTCTCCGCATCACAGTTTTCATCATCGTCGTCATCAGCATTATCAACAGCTTGATTGGTGTGACTGGCGAGGCCTTTTGACAACGGACCGGAGGTTGTGAGGCAAGCATTGTGTCATAGATGTCTCTCTAGATATCTACACTCCAACTCCTGTGAGTGAGTCTTTTTCTTATCGGGATTACAGGAGCATTGACACTAATGCTCTTGTCGACCTGTTGTCTTGCTGCGACTGGTCGACCATGAATTCCATTGAAACCAATCTGGAGGTAGCCTTAAGCACCCTTAATAGTAATTTAAAGCTTGCGATTGACGAGTTGGCACCGCTGAAGATGGTTTGCCCTAGAAAAAAGTATGCTCCTTGGTCTGGACCAGAGCTGAATCTACTCATCGACAAACGCAATGCCACGCTCAGATGCTATAAACGCACTGGGCGAGCGGAGCTACTCGATGAGTATCTTCGACTTGTTAATGAGGTCGACATGCGTTCGGCTCAAGAGCGTGAATCCTTCCTTCGACAACAACTTTCGGACGCTCTTGATGAGAATAAAAATATATGGAAGGTAATGCGTCATCTCGGCCTCCTGCCTGGGCGTAAGGAGGAGGAGTTTTTTGGCTTCACGCCGGGAGAGCTGGACTCATACTGACGTTGTCCTTGCTATTTCACATTTTTCCTCGCCAGCGAGGGGTGTGGACGGTGTTCCCTGCGGGGTGGTCGCTAAAGCTCTTCCAATCATTGGCGAATTTATCCTAAATATCTTTAACTGCTCCTTAGCCCAGGGAATCTTTCCGAGTATCTGGAAGCAAGCTCAGCTTATTGCCCTTAAAAAGAAAAGCGCTCCTTCAGACGTAACGGATTTCCGTCCAATAGCTCTGCTCTGCTTCCTGTCAAAGGTACTCGAGAAGATTGCTCACACCCAGATCACGGAGTATCTTAGTAAGAATAAAATATTGAATCCCTTCCAGGCCGGTTTCCGAAGACATCACAGCACACAAACCGTGTTAATAAAAGTGACCGACGACATACGCATGGCCATAGACATCCATAGGCTCTCCTGTGGATAAAATCATATTTACAAGGGCGCACTCAGATGGTAATCTCGAATAAAAATGGAAACTCAGAATGGCTTGAAACCAATCTGGGTGTTCCACAGGGTTCTGTCCTGGGACCCCTGCTGTTCAGTCTCTACGTAAATGACCTGCAGAACATACTTGACGGCACTACAATTAAACATCTTTTTTACGCTGACGACCTTCAAATTTATCTGCATACCACCAAAGATAATTTCCAGGAAGGCTTGGTCCAGCTAGCGGATGCGGCGGGGCTGGTGTCCGACTGAGCGGGGAGCTCCGGTCTGCGGCTTAACTCCAGCAAAACTAAGGCTATATTTTTTGGGTCCAGGAAAAATGTTAATCACATCGATTCGTGGAATCTGCCAGGAGTTCGGCTGCGGGACGGAGTGATCGTCCTTTTCAGTGAAGCGGTCATGAGTCTCGGTGTTGTACTAGACAGTAAACTCACATGGAAACCGCAGGTGGATGCTATCACGAAAAAAGTAAATAAAGCCCTGTATAGCCTGCGATTTATCAGGGGCTGCACCACTGAGACTCTCCGCAGAAGGCTAGTTGAGACACTTATACAACCGCACATCGACTACTGTGCTGTGACTATCCTGGACGCGTCTAACGAGCAACGAATACGGATACAGAGACTGAGCAATTCGTGTGTGAGATTCATCTTCGGGGTTAGGAGGGATGAACACGTCAGTCCTTACCGGAGGCGTCTAGAATGGCTTTGCACCGATTCCAGAAGGCTCTACTTTGTGGCCATTCTACTATACAGAGTAATCCGGATCGGTGAGCCTTCGTATCTGGCCTCATTGTTCAATAAACACAAGCTGAGACCCTCCAATAGGGAAGTTCCCCCGGAACTGAGCATCCCTACCGTGAGTACTGAAACCGGGGCTAGGGCCTTCCAGGTCCAGGGTGCTCGGTTCTGGAACTCTCTCCCTTCTACTCTGCGAAGACTGCCATCTCTCGCCTCCTTCAAGGGGGCACTACGGCGGCACCTGCTGGCCACTGAATCGTGACGACTCTGAGCCCTCTGGCGCTGCATTTTTCATATTAATCTAGTTTTAATCTAGTCAGACTCGGCCCTAGGCCGTACAAAATTCTTCCAGTATTACGTATTTTTAGATTTCAAACGTGCAATACAGATAGGTCTTTGACCAAACCTTAAGCGTAAAAAGTAATATTCGAAAAGTTTAATGTGATAATTAAATATGACGAAATGTGATTTTATGTGACAATAATTTTTATATATTTGTTAGACTGTATGCGACACAGTCTTTGTGATCTCAAATAAAGACCTATCTATCTGTCTCTCTCTCTCTCTCTCTCTCTCTCTCTCTCTCTCTCTCTCTCTCT
>QLSS01000078.1:111225-130774 GCA_024372645.1 Trichomalopsis sarcophagae
TCTCTCTCTCTCTCTCTCTCTCTCTCTCTCTCTCTCTCTCTCTCTCTCTCTCTCTCTCGCACTCGCTGATGCGATGAATCCTCGAGTTTTAATGAACATATTTTTCAGCTTTTTTCGTGAAATATTTCTGCTGATCGTGTGCTTCTGATATACTTATGCGCGAGTAAAGCTCTTTACCCGCGCGATGAATTATTTTTAAATTGAAATTTCCGAGTGTATCCAGCGACGGATTTTAATATTATTTTTAAATTTCATAGTCGATTATTTGCAGTAAGAAAACCGCTGTTACTAGAAAAGGTTGATTATAATTTAAAACAAACATTCCGCCTTCGATAAAGCTCGTTTCGTTGAAAATTCGACTTAACGTTTGTCCAGTATACTATGTCATTGTGTGTGTACATAAAAGAGTCGGCGGCATATCAGCTTCCACCTGATAATCCAATTCGCGTCGACTGAACGCTTACGAAACCGTCGGGTTGTCGGTAGCCGCGGCGGCTGTGCAAATGCGGATTCTGACCGCAGAATTTTCGGAGTTCCTCTGTGTGTTCGTTTGTATACACTCGAGGCGTCGCCGTATAGTTCAGCCAATCTCTGGACTTGCCGCTCTCGCGCCCACCCGTTTTCTCGCTCTGGGGCGGCGAAATTGATGGCGTTTGCGAATATTCCATTCTGACTCCTTTTATTTTCCCGTGTTCTCGACGCAGTCCGCCTTTAATCGCTCTGTCGGGCTTAATTAAAAATGTGCTTTTTTACCCTCCGGACCGACTAAACCTGCGGTGGGAGAACTTTTTTACGAATACTGCTTTGTTGAATTTTCTTCTTTCTTTTTCTTCTTCGCGTTTGAAAGTTTAATTTTCATGCGTAGTTAGTAATCTCAGTGGAAATATTATGCAAAACTCTATGATTGGATTGTACGGATTAACTGAAAAATCTGCTGAGCCGTAAAAAACGTGAAAAACCGACCAAACACGACTTATCGAATCAAGTAATCAGACGCACTTACCATCTTCAACAGAGCCATAAAGTTTTCCATTATTTACACGCTGCAGCCGGTAACTCACTTTACACTTATTACCCTGAGGCCAGTCGACAGCACCATAGTCCTTGCTATGCGAATGAAATCAAATTAAGAGCTCGCTCAGCCTGCGAAAGAACGAAAAAAAGGCGTAAAGGGAATGAAGAGAAAAAGAAAGGAGAAGATAGGACAAAGAAAAGATCCTCCAGTGCGCAGCGCGTGCGAATTAAAATATTCGTCGGATGAAAAATGCCACGGCTGCGGAACGTTTTTCTCCTGCGCTTTTTCGCATAATTCGCCGCGACGTATAATTGAAATCGCCCCGTATTGTCCGCTTTTATTATTTCGGAACTCGCTGTCTGGACGACTTCTGCGCACGCTCGTACAACGACGAGCGCGAAAGAACTATTTCAGGTGATGACGCAACGCGCTTTAGTTACAAAGTTTTTCTTCACGTTGAATAAGCGAATTGGCGTCTAAATATTCACCTGCATGTATTTAACTTAAAGTCTGGACGTTTGTATGTGACGTACGTGAGTGTGGACCGTTCGAGCGATATCAATCACCCAATATAAAGCAGTTTTGGACTGGCTCTTTCGTCACCGCCTTAACTCTCCGTGTCTGATAGGTACATTTCCATTCTCCTCATATAACAATATGCACGCCAAGTCTAGATAATAATATAGAGGTGTGACATCAATGCTAAAACTATACCATATCAGATCGATAAAATGATATAATTGTTTACTGTATGCTATCAAAACTTTTAGCGTAGCTATTCTCTATCAGTATTAGATCAGCGTCTTAAGATATAAGAAAAATATTACGCTGAATATATTCATATTCAATCATTCTATAATTAGGGATATCCCGTTGGTGAATATCTCAACGAATTGCTGAATTCCAGTCTAGTTAAAAAGTCACGTATAGAAGTCGTATTATCTATACTTTCTTGTATAATCGATTTTAATTTAAGTCTTTGAATAAACCTGACGCAAGACGATATTTCTAGAAATAGCACGTGTGTGCATCATAAAAAACAAAAGTCTTTTTAAAACGATCAAACTGAATATGTGTACAATATGTTACTAAAGTTAGTACAGCTTAGATTATCGATATTTTTATAGTTCAATGAAGATAAGTTTCAAAATGTATTTCGTAAATCTATTTAGTCTATTAAGCACTAGATAAGCGATTTCACTATAACTGTGTCTGTAGTAACGAGATAATAGCAATTTACTTACTCGCTTAAATTTGCTATCGCGTGCAACTATTTGCATGCGGCAACATCAAAGCGTTATGTACTGTTAAGCGCTAATCTCACCCGAAAGCTATCTGATACTGTTTGGATATAAACATGAGCTTATTCTTACACCATAGTCAGTTATAAATACCACACCGCGTAGACAATATTCATGATAGATGCACTTCGAATGAATAATTTTGTTATCCCATCGCTTTTTGACAGCAGCATACATAAACAATATATAAATAAAATTTTGCGCATACAAAATTTCATAAAGCAATTCTACTCTACAGTGATGAATTTGCAATTTGAGTAGAGTTCCAGGCCGCTGATAAAGAGCTTGTGATTAATGAAAACCTTTTCGCTTCGTTCAGACCGAATGTTGTCATGCAGTTATTAATAATATTTTTATTACATTTTGTCTAATACAGATTAAAGCTAAAATAAACTGTAACGTTATATTATTCAAGAAAATCAATAACATTTTAAACACGAGAAAGCCTTTATCCAATAAAAATAAATTCTTGTCTCCTCGTAACAATGCTCAGCTTATCAACTCTTCGTAATCTGCCAAAAAAGTCGATAAATCAGCCATAATAACAAACGCAGTCAGGGGATCGTTGTTATGAAATTTGTAGAGGGTCATTATCCTCTTAAACGTGTCCTTTTATCTGCATAGCTCAACGTCCCCTTCTTCCGTCAGATTTCCGGACGTATCCCTCTCTCTCTCTCCAGATAACGTCGTATAATATACTCGAGCGGCATAACGGTAGCAAGTTAAAATTTCTATCGCTCGTGCAAGAAGCGGAAAGAAGAAAAGTGGCGGTACACAGCAGCAAGAAGGAGAAGAGATTAGAAACGCAGAAACGGAATAAAAGTAAAACAATAAGAGATGCTAGAGTGTCGATTCGTGTACCGAAAATATACCCCGTGATGTCACGAGGATTAAGCAGCTGGAAGCGAACGCGCTGCAAGTTCCAGTAGTCGGCGGATTAGCCAGAATTCATGAAAGTTCATGGAAAAACGATTACGACTCGAGGCAGGACGAAGGAGAGCTACTGGAGAATCTATGTAGAAGAACGCGTAGTTCCGCCGCGTGTGCACGTGCTCGCGTGCGCAAAAAAGGCGAAATAAGATAGCGAAAGTAATTGTGTAACCGGAGCTGGAAAAAAGGGGGAAAAAGAAGGCGAAATGCAAACAACCCATACGCGACGTAAATAAGGAAAAGGGGGTAACGTAATTGGAAACTAAATATGCCTGGCTTTGTTTGCCGCCTTCATTGGAATACTTTGGAAGGATAGAATTGACCTGTCGACGCAGAGTTTTGTCTTCTGTTAAGGTAGTTCACCGGCTGCAGTGGTGCTCAATTAGGGTTTTTATTAGAAAATTCCTTTTTTAAGATATTATACAGTGTTATCAAAACCTTACGATTCATCGTATCATACATTAGAATGGTGATATAAATTGTTTAGAGTATAAAATAATCTCAGTAAGAGGGAGAAACACTGCGCATCTATACATATAGACATACGGAATGAAAACTTTTAATTGTTGTATCTTAAAAAAAGCCTCATTTGCCCTATCCAACTTTTTCTCCATGGTTTGTATTGCTATTTTACACCATAAGCTAGAATTCAACTAAACGTCCTCAAAATTCGGACTCGTTAAAATACAAAATTTCAAGGTTTTATATCTCTAAAAATAATGTAGCGTGGGGGGTAAAAAAAATACCACGTTATAGAGGACACTTAATTGAATATGTAAACAACGTTTGAGCGATATCCTAAGAAAATAATTATTCCGGTGAACTACCTTAACGATATCTATTGTTATTCAGTATATCGAAGTTTACAAAAAGTTATTTCATTTATTTTTGGAAATTGCTAATTTTTCCACCACCGAACCAAGACCTTAAATATCACGAATATAACTGAAACTATTATTTCGAAATTAAAATAGAGATCTCAAATAAATTAAATACTTAAATATTAAACACGAAACTGCTTTTGGCTGATTTACATAATACTAGTTGTAGGGTCTGACTATATCCGACCTACGTCGCTTGCGTCAGTCGGCCGCGGCGTGGCATGATCTACTTTAACTTCTTTGATGAGAAAGATCAATGTCAACCCTTGCGGCTGAGAGCTTTATTTTAAGTCTCACTTCTAGTAGTATACTTACGAGTTTGAATATAGTTAAAACTTTGGAGTTGTTTGATTTCCATAATCTTTTACGGAACGTTACGTTTCGCACGCGTTGTAACACATGTCATACATGTTAAGGCTTATTAACTATATATGTAGCAGGTCCAAATAGTGATGATTCACCGTTTAAAAATTACGTTTGATTCCAACACTACAACAAGCTCGATACTCCATGCATGTACTTCCACTACATCGAATTTCCGAGTAACCGGGTAATGAAAGTTCAAAAATATTTGCAACCAAACATCACTCGCTAAAAAAAAACGACGAGCTTTAACCCTTACAAGCATTTTTTAGCTCCGAATATGAATATTACAAAATCCCACGTGCATCTATACCTAATGCGACTGCACACGCAACAACGGCCTGCCGGCTACGTCATTGATCCGCAGAAAAAAGAGTCCGAATAACGCCGCGTACGTCGTTTGCGTCGATATACGTGTTTTTGCCAAAAAGTACCTTTGCCCCTCTCTCATTCCCGATTCCGATAAAAAAAGAACGACGGGGGGTACACCAACAACGCTATTTTTCAATCAAAGCTCGCGCCCTGCCCCGCGTCTCTGCAGCTCTATACCGATAGCCTCGGACAAAAAACATAAAACCGGACCGCTAGATAAAGGTACCAGTACCAGTAGTAGTAGTAGTATACCATGAGAGTGGGGCTGAGTTTGCAGCGAGATATCTGCAGAGCGTGGCCGTGCGCAGGCTGTATGGTTTATGGAACGAAATAACTGCAGCCGGCTCGTAATAATTGGTTATCGATTGACGCGGCGAATAAACCCGTGTGTCGATAATCTCGACTGCATGTGCGTGCTAGCGCGAGCTTTAATCGCCGAGTCGCTTGAGATGCCGGAGCGCGATCGTTTCTTGTCGGAATTAAGGCTGGTGTCTCGTTGAGCTCGGGCGCAAGAAGTTGGGCTTAACGAGCTTCTGCTGAAATTCGCGCTTGCGATGTTTTGCATATTGTCGCGGTTGATATACTTCGTAGACAAATTGTTTGTCGTTTGAAAATTTTATTGCTGTAGCAAGTAAAACAAGGTAACTATTCCTCAAGCGAACTTAAACCATTTTAAAATCTGAATATACAAGGCGCAACGCGATATAAAAAGGCGCAAATCTCGAGCGTGCAAAAAGGAATACACGTGACGCAAACGAGCTCTGAAAAGTCGATGGCACGTGGCTAAAAGAGCGTGTGTATACACACACACATGCATATATATATATATATATATATATATATATATATATCCACGCGGGTATCATGCATATACCTATATGTCGCTGAAGGGGAGAAACGACAAACGTCGCATTTAGCGCGACGTCGCGTCGTCGACTGATGCGCCGTTCGTGTTCACTCGTCTGTGCGCGTATACAGACATATACACATGCAGGTAGTAGACATCGGGGGCCGATTCGATTCGACACCAGTGCATTCGAGCGGAGCAAAACAGCAGCCGGCTCGACGATAATGGAGAAACAAAGCGTCTACGTGCTGCATCCGATGTTGCGCTCGCGGACATAATTAACACAGCTACTGTGCAGAGCGCATTCTATCTGCCTTCTTTTTTTACTCTTATTTGCACGTTCGCGCACGCGCGTAGCTCTCGCTGACGTGAATTCACACGCCTCCTTTAACAGCATTATCGCCTTTCGTTTTTGTATAATACTTCTTTTTATAAACGCACGTCGCCCTTTTTGATTATTTATATAAAAAGCGAGTCGCAGGGATGAGCTACTGCATTGCAGCGATGTCATTGATGATCTCTGTAAAAATAGTAACTCGATTAGCTTGGCTATGTATACTCTTGACCCGATGGGGCTTCGGATTTTCGAAAGTTAATTTCAGGTGTGTTATTAGCGCGGATTGGGAACGTAACGGTTTATAATAAGCACGCGGGGGAAAGAAGTTTTAAAAAGATCTCTCGTCGGATGTTTTGAAATTCTTTCGCGAATAGCCCCGAGTGGATAATGACCGTGGATATGATCCGGGATTCTCGATTGAAAAATTGCGCTAAAGCACCGACGTCCGACGTCATGTCCGATAAAGATTTTTGATCTAAATTACTAATCTCTTATCGGAGCTATATGCGCAAGCTTTTACGAAAGTCAACGCTCCACACTTCAGCCGCGCTCAAATATGCGCAGGTAAATCCTCGTATAATCTATAGGCTCTCGAAAGCACTTAAAAGGCGTCGGGAGCGATTACACTCCAACCCCCGTCTTCGTTGGCACTGGAAACATCAATTATGAGACGGCAATTAGCGTCCCCAATAACGGTATCGCGTTAAGCGCGAGCCGCCAACAAAGAGGGCAAAAAAGAACGAAACTGTCAGCGACGGAGAGAGAGAGAGAGAGAGAGAGAGAGAGAGAGAGAGAGAGAGAGGGGGGGGGGCTATATAGTACATACCGCAAGTCTACTTCTCGCTCTCTTCCTCTCTTGTTATTTCGCGCCCTCTCGCTTCCCGCTAATGGGTTATATACAGAGGCGCAAGTTTTTAATCACTCCTACGTGACTGGCATTTCGCGCTGCGACTATTATACACAGCGTCTCGCTCTCGCGTATTCTCCGGATTGGATCGAGCTTTTATTACAGGCTTCCGCCGCGCCTATATACAGCATAGCGTTGTAATTACTTGTTTACTCGAATTAAAAGGTTCGCGCTCTCCCTCTTGAGCTTGAAAATACGCGACAAGCCCAACACCCTCTGACGAAGCGGCAGAGACTGTAGTGCAGTCTAGTACAGACTGTATAGTCAGTATAGGTGGGGGTGATCAGCGACTGGCTCTGTCTTCTTGTAATTATCAACTTCCTAGACTTCTAATTAAAGCTCTGTCGATGGCACATGGCCGAAGGACACGTGACGAGGCACTTGGTGCGCCGATAATGCAGCTGGAGTTTGCAAACTCTCACTCTCTCTCTACTCGTCGCTTCGTCAATCGCTGCCGCGACTTAACTCATTGATGAGCACTTTATTTACCGGCGACGTGCGATGTGCGGAAGGGGCGTGTTGTTTACTTGCGATTTAGGTTTTTCTGGAACCAAACCGTTTATTCGAGTATATGTTATTTGCTGCGAAAAAAAAACTTGAAATGATTCTTCATCGATACGTACACACTTGATTCCTCGATTTATTGGAGCGAGTTCTCGTATTTCCCAAATAGCGAGTCGATGTTCCACTCGGATGAAGGTGAAGCAAAGTTTTTGGAGAAACTTTCCCGAGGGAGTAGGATAAGTAATAACGGTTTATATCTACTTGCGTGAGCTTTGATGAGCTCGAGTAAACCCTGGATGATTCGCTAATTTGATTAAAGCGTATACCAAAGCCATTTCCCTTAAATTCGAGCTCCTTTCGTTCGGACTTTGAGAAGCTGTGTATAATGCTTAATCAACAAAAACATATAAAGGGGGGGTCCCCTCCGGGCACCACCAAGGAACCGACGCTCCACCTGGCGGACCACCACGCCGTGACAAGCGTGAGGCGAGCTTGACTTCTTATCAGTCTCGGCCTGGCCGCCGATCTGGACAGACCTATCGGTCTCTTGTAACCTCTAGTCTTATAATATAAGTCGCTGTTATCATAACCAAGTTTTATCATTCATTCAACCCGGTCTGTCCCCTTTCCTGCCTTAACTCTAATCAGAGCGCAGAAGATAGGAGCTTTCCTCCAGCTTCTAAAGTGGTGACCCCGTCTTAGAACTCGCAATCCACGAGTCATTGCGCGGCGCCATTTTCGTCGCCGCGCCATTTCGCAAAGCCTCGATCGCGAGCTCGCTCTCTTCGGAGCTCGCTTCGGCTTTCCGATTGGCGGCCAGCTGCCTTCGCTCACTTCGAGCTTTTATTCAGCTCTCTCGGTCTTTACACCGACAAACTCACGTCTTTTCGCGCGGCCCTTTTCGTCGCGTCAGCCAGCAAATGACAGCACACGACGACGTACATCAGCAGCGCAGCACCTGCTGCAACATCACCGGCGGCTTCTAATCGCGCCATCGTCGCCGCGACCAACAGCATCGCCCCGGCGCCTCGCAGTCGGCATCATCATCGCCTGGACAGGTGGATCCTAGTTGAGTCGCTCTTCCCACCGCGCCTCGCGAAACCTGTCACTCGGCGCCGGAAACGCCGTCGCGCCGCGCAAAACCGCCATTTCGCGCTCCACATCGCGCTTCGCTCTCGAGCGTCTCGCTGCCTCTCTCGCTTTCGCGCCCGGTCGGTCATTTTCAGCCGTCCCAGCAACGCGCCACGTCTCGCACGGCACAGCGAGCAGCCACACGCCTCACTCGCAGCGACAGACGCCGCGCGACCAGTACAGAGCTGGGCCCATCACGCTGACGACGACACCGACACCGGATCCTGCAGACATCGCCAGCAGCCGACCGTCGTCGTCCAGCACGCCACAGAGCGGCTCTGCTGCGCACAGCAAGCCGTCCCTGCCAGCAGCGAAGCATCCTCCCGACGTCGACACAGCATAGCTCATCGTCGACCGGGCAGTAGCAGTTCATCACGCAGCGTCGCCTTCAACCGCATCCTCGGCACCGACGTCCTGGCACATCCGGTACCCGAGGACGCTCAGCGAGGGACGACGTTCGACGCCAACGTCGCGGCGCTCATGGCCGCCATTTCGCGCCACACGCCGCGATTCTCGTGCCGCGCTCGCCAACACGGACATTTTAGCCACGGCAGCAACGCGCCATTCCGCGCCCGCGACGTCACAGCGTTCAAGGCCATCGCATCACCGCTGTCCCAGGCCCACCAGCGTCTACCAGGCCGTGCGCTCGACTATGCGCACGGGCCAGCGCTATCGAGGACGCTCGACGACGCTCGCTCCGGCCTTCTTTCCATCGCAGCCGACGCTGGGACCCACGGACAGCAACAGCGAGGTCTCTCTCAGCGCATCGTCCAAGAAGCGGACCACCAGCGGACCAACTTCAACCACATCCTCGGCACCGATGTCCTGGCGCATTCCGGCACGCGAGGATGTGCAGCAAGGACGCTTTTCAGCGCCGTTGACCCTACGCTCCGGGTTGCCGGCTGCTGCAGCGACAACCTGCAGCACTGACACACCTGGACGCTGTCCAGACAGATTTTTTCTTCTTTCGGCAACATCGGCTACAGGTCTTCTGCGGACGCATTCCCGAGTCTTCGTCCAACAAGCCTATGAGGACCTGGCGACTCCAACTCATCGGCATTCCGTCACCGCAGACTCGCCTCGCATCAGCTACGGCACAGGCGCCGCGTCCAGCTTCCTCATCGCATCGTTCCTCAGGCAATCCGCCCTTGTCTCTGGTGGGGGAGTAGCTGTGGGGGTCCCCTGCGGGCACCACTAAGGATCCGACGCTCCACCTGGCAGACCACCACGCCGTGACGAGCGCGAGGCGAGCTTGACTTCTTATCAGTCTCGGCCTGGCCGCCGATCTGGACAGACCTATCGGTCTCTTGTAACCTCTAGTCTTATAATATAAGTCGCTGTTATCATAACCAAGTTTTATCATTCATTCAACCCGGTCTGTCCCCTTTCCTGCCTTAACTCTAATCAGAGCGCAGAAGATAGGAGCTTTCCTCTAGCTTCTAAATATATCACTTAACTCATCGCCCTTGTTTTAATGGCAGAAAATCCATTTTATGTCAACAGGTCATCAGTGGCTGAAGACCAACTTGGACGTGACACCAGAGTCAGGTTGGTCGGTCGATCCCTTTGGTCACGGTGGTACAGTACCTTACCTGCTCAAGTCCGCCGGAGCCACCGGTACTGTCATTCAGCGCATCCACTATGCCTGGAAGCAGTGGTTCGCCAAGAAGCAGTATGGCGACTTCGTCTGGGTTCAACCGTGGGATCAAAGTGGCGCTTCGGACATGCTCACCCACAATCAACCCTTCGACATCTACAACATCAAGCACTCGTGTGGTCCCCATCCTCATGTCTGTCTTAATTACGATTTTCGCAAGATTCGTAACGAGTACACCGAGTATTCTGCCAAGGCCGTCGACATCACGTCGAACAACGTAAAGGCGATGGCAGAACAGCTGCTCGAGCAATACTTCAAGACTGGATCGCTGTTTCCGCACAACGTTGTGCTGATACCGTTGGGCGATGATTTTAGGTACATTAGAACTACATTTACTGCGTGTTATTGCATTTAAGAATTCATCTAATCGAGTCCTATTGATGGCTTCTGATTACAGATACGACCATCCGATCGAATGGGACCAGCAGTACACTAATTACAAGATACTTATCGACTTCATTAACAGTCGCAAGGACGACTACAACGCCGAGGTAGTATTCGGAACGCCTAAGGACTACTTCAACGAGATCCAGAAACGAATGGCTCGTTTTCCAACTCTGAAGGGTGACTTCTTCGTGTATTCTGACATCTTTAGCGAGGGCAGACCAGCATACTGGAGTGGATACTTCACGACAAGGCCGTACATGAAGATCCTGGATCGCGAACTAGAAGCTAACCTTCGTTCCGCCGAAATTTTGTACACGATAGCGCTCAACGTGGCCAAACAGGCTGCCAGAGACATCAAACTTTACGAGACGTACTTCGAGAAATTGGTCAAGGCCCGTCGTAACCTTGGTCTCTTCCAGCATCATGACGCCATCACCGGTACCTCAAAGTCGTTTGTCATGAAGGACTATGCCCTCAAGCTTTTCGAGTCGATCTCTGATATGACGAGCCTACAGAGCTTCGCCATCCAATCTTTGGCTGCGACTGAAGTAAAAGCAAACTCCACTGCCAGTCAGGTTTACGTTCTGTCGGAATCTGATCGCGACAGTTACGAAAAATTACCAAAGAAAATCCCCATCAACATCAACAACCGCGAAACCAAGAGAATCGTTCTCTTCAATTCTCTCGCCCAGCCGAGGCTAGAAGTTATCAGTTTGAAACTTTCGACGTATCGCGTTCGCGTCCTCGATTCGCAGAAGAATCCCATTCCATATCAGATTGCTCCTGTGATGAACGCGACGAGCATCACGCACGACGTTTACGTTCTGCTGTTCGTGGCTGATCTTAAGCCTTTAACGATAGCAATCTATCACCTGCAGCAGACTGATAGAGTACCAGCTGAAGCTATCTCGACGGTTTACTGCAGTAGATGTGGTAAGGATAACGTCTTTCCCATCAAACCCATGCAAGTTGGCGATGTCCAGCTGGAAAATCAAAGGATGAAGCTCTTGTTTGACGGTCAAACGGGTTTCCTCAAACGTGTCACCAAGAAGCCCAGTGGTAAGATCATGCAGTGCAACCTTCAGTTCGCTGCTTATACATCGGCTCAATTCCACAGCGGAGCGTACCTGTTCATGCCAGATCCGAATTTACGTGATTCCGATAAGGATGTTCTGGAGGCTTACACGCCGCATCAGAAGATCTACATTGTGTCTGGTGCGCTGAGCTCGAGACTCACTGTGGAGTACGGAAAATTGTTAGCTCATCATGTGGCTATCTACCACAAGGAGGGTGTTCTCTCCGAGGCGATACACTTGAGGAACATCATAGACTTCGAGACACCACCAAAGAATCGCGAGACGGAAATGTTCATGCGTATCCAAACGGACATCGTTAACGGCGAACCACCAGTATTCTATACCGATCTCAATGGACATCAGATGATCAAGCGTACCAAGATTGAGAGGATCGGCATCGAAGGAAATTACTTCCCCATCACGTCGATGGCATACATCGAAGATTCATCTCATAGGTTAACGCTTCTGGTGAATCATGGACAAGGT
Source organism: Trichomalopsis sarcophagae (assembly GCA_024372645.1). Classification (NCBI taxonomy): domain Eukaryota; kingdom Metazoa; phylum Arthropoda; class Insecta; order Hymenoptera; family Pteromalidae; genus Trichomalopsis; species Trichomalopsis sarcophagae. The sequence continues at coordinate 123,420 of QLSS01000078.1, forward strand.
GCGGCGAGCTATCAACCTGGTTGGCTGGAAGTCATGCTGGACCGAAGAACTCTGTACGACGATTCGAGAGGTATGGGTGAGGGTTTGTTGGACAATCGGAAAACCGTGATCAAGCATTGGCTGCTGCTGGAAGACATCGTTGGTGAGAAGGACAAATACTCTAAACCTTCGCTGTTTGCAAATCAAATGAGCAACGCCTTGAACTATCCTGTGAATATTTTCGTGGTTGATGGCTCGGAAACTGAGATCAAACTGTCACCGGAAACGAGACTGCTAAGTCAAAGCTTACCCTGTGACGTGCATCTACTCAATCTCAGGACAAATCATGACCCAAAGATGCCTCACTATCCCATAAACAATGCACTTATGGTACTGCACCGACAAGGCTACAGCTGTGGAGTTGGAGCCGATGTACCTATCAAACACTGCCCGTTGTACGATAAATTGTCGCCTGACACGGCTTTTTATAAGCTTAGCGCGCCTAACGTCACGAAGACTTCGTTGACGGGTACGAAGACACACAAGCATCTTAAGGATGGACTGCAGGGGATCGCATTGCAGCCCATGGAACTGCAGACATATAATCTCAACTTTGCGATGAATCTTCACTGAGTTTAGATAACGCGAAGTGATCGCATCTGTAGATGCCGCGTGAATAGTTTTTAGAACTGATGAAACATGTCTTTCGTGAGTGTTTTGCAAAGATTCATAGTGATATAAATGTAATAGATTGAAATTGATGCCGATGAGTGTGAATGAACTCGAATTATAAATTAGTTCACGTATGAAAAATATCTTATTTGCCCAGATGTAATATGTCGATGCTATTCTTATCTTCTTCTGGATGAAAGACTTTAGTGAGTGATTGGCAGAATGACTGATGTAATAAAAATTAAAGTGGAAAAGCACGTTACACATACTATTCTTTCTCTTCATCCATGAATAGTTCTTAATTGATGGAAAATTTCAGACAAGATTCGTACGACAGTACGGCATTAACGGTCAAAGTTCATCGATACTTCCCCACAGATAGTCGTGCCGTATTTCTAGTATTTGCATTCGACGATAGATCGTTAATTATTATCAATTAGTCGTGCCGTTAAAGCTCGAGCTTTTTTGCCAAACGAAACATAACCAGGCCAATGCGGGCAAAAAGCGTATTAGTGGTCCCCGTATGATTTCGAGCGCACTGATTCATCGCAAAAACTCGACTCGTTCACACAAGTCCAACGTTTCTCTATGATCGTCGATATCTTTTTTGTCAGGTCTCGACGCAGAATGTTGTACAGGTACGAACGGACGAGCTTAACGACCGATGGTGAGAAAGACGACTGCTTACCATCAAATTGGAGTTAAAGGAAAACAATATGGTTTATGTTTTAAAACGTGCGATCTATCTATTTTTGAAGTCTGCGTTACACAAAAGAAATACTTGAAAGCGTAGAGGATAGAAATGAAAATATAAAAGGGACGCAGAGAAAAGGGAAAGGGTAAGAGCATACCAGAAATCGATATTCACACTGTACATATCAATATGCCCCTCGATGTAAACGATATATGATGGAAGATATAGATTTTAATGTGCTGTAGAAGAATAATGTAAATCTTGCCTATTTTCTTATTCCAGTCAGTCTTCAAATTTTGAAATTTTGTACTTGCTCGTTCTCTTTTTCTCACGCCTCTGGCTGTGGATATATTAAATAAATGGAAAAAAGCTTAAAAGTTTAAATTATTTAAATTCTAATGATAATGTTGAGAACCTTATTTGATCGAATCATCGCGAAAGATATAAAAAATATAAGATTTTATAGTGGTCGTGCATGTGTGTACATAGAGTAAAAAAATCTTTGTGCAATTGATTTTTCAACATTTATTTGAAGTTTTTGATTATAAAATTATAAAAGATGTATATGTAATTATTCAGTAGTAATGTATATTGATTTATAATTATGATGTGGGATTAACTGGAAACAGTTAAATTTTATCTGTAAATATAATCATTTGAATATCGAAATTAACGCTAATATAATTTAATCTCTAACCGAAATCACATGTATAAAGGATCAAGAATATTTAATGTTCAGCCGTGACTATTAAAAAAATTACTAATTAATTAACGATTATATACTTAACTTGATCGATGTCGCCTAAAAACAAATCCGAAAAATGAGACTTTTGTAAATGATGTACTAGGTAAAAAAATATAAAATTTGTAAATAATAAACTATATGCAAGTCTATAAAAGAATTATAGAAAAATCCGCGACAAGCTTTAAATCGCAACTGCATACAAGGATGAAAGATGTGTAAAATGTGTTTGCGAGGGAATATTTTTTTTTTCAGACAATTCAGATAGCATGGATTAAATCATAGACTTTTCTTTTAAATAATATAATTTTGTATAATTATATTGTATAATAATTATTACTATTGGCCATTAGGATAATCATAAAAGTATAGAAAAACTGTGCTATCAAAATCGATATGTCGATATTGCAAGGCATATGCATAAATAGTACTTGGTTTGGTTAAGTACATGTGCTCTGTGTGACTGTTGAACAATACAATGTATCAGTAAATATGTGAAAGAATCTACTGTCGAAGCGACATTATCAAGATTGTATAATAATTAAGAAAAAAAGAAGAAAAGTAGGTCAAAAAGAATGGAATCGAGAGTGAGTGTGCGTGCAGATGATGTAATTAGCGAACAAAAACCAATCTTTTATATGAAGAACTGAACTGAGTCAACGCAACTTTATAACAGGAGTTTTTCATTTTTTTAAATGAGCCTACGAAAATGTAAAACTAACTCTACTGTTGACTGTATGTACGAAAATTGTATGCGAATAGTTGTATAAGGTTCGATGAATCTCTGTAATCTGTATAATGTCAGCGATGTAGGCACTTCTATTGATTTTATTTTACGAATGTTCGATAGCGAAAGATCTGTACGAACTAGTGAATTTGTAAATTTTTCTGACTTGTATTATTCAGTCTAATTGCGTTTATTTTTACTTAATTACTAAAGATGCATCGTAGAAATAGCGTAATTTTCTCGTCGTTCTCATATTGATCGACTTATAATTTAGAGAATTAGATATAGCATTTGAGAGGTGTTGGCATTATTTGTTTGAAATTTCGATGAAAAAGTTAATGCAGCTGTGCTTGATATAATGTGCATAGAGTCAAAACTCACTATTAATCAATTTGTACATAAATTTGCTTTTATAAATACATATTTTGCATCGTATTCTTTCAATTTAACTTTATTTCTCATAGAGAAGGTTATTAATTAGAAGTGTCCATTCCTGCAAGTAAATACCTAGCGAATTTTTGTACAAATGAAAAAAAAATGAATAAAAAATGATGATTTTCAAACTGGCTTTGAACGTCGGCCGTTCTAGTTGTCCAGTGAACTGTAAAAATCGTGTAAAATACTATGTGTTCTGTGCTGTCTTTTAGAGAAGAGAAAGAAACTATTATAAAACTATGTTATTATTATTATTATTATTATTATTATTAAAAGGAAAGAGAAAAGCACAAGTGTCGACGAGACCGATGAATCAAATCAATGTAAGAGATTTTCTTACTCATTTGATCATTAGGACTGTCTGCAAAGTGTGAGTAAAATGGCAAAGAAAGTATGCGGGGTGTCATTATATAAAAGATGCTCGAACGACTTGTCGACGTGACGAAGCGAACGTACAAAGCGACACATTCCTTGGATATCGCTTATGACGTATTAATCGTTCGAGCACATTGGATGAGAATGAATAAACAATAACACGATATTCCCTAATGTTATATACTAATGTAACAATATATTTATTGAATAAAAATAGTAAGTCGTATTTTCAATCATCTGTCTTCTGAGCTTCCATTTATTATATATATTTCTCCATTACTTTAAGTCAATCGCGATCGGTGAAGAAAGTAATTTTTCCACAAATAGAAAAATGCAACAGCTACGTAAATTTGCAGCTATCTGGTATTGGCAATTTCGAAAGGAGAAGAAAATTTGTTTCATCTATACACTTTTATTGATCAAGTTAAATGCATTATATTATATAGCGTCAATTTTATTCAGTAAAAAATCGTCTTTTGTATGAAATAAAAAACTTCCTACCATACAAAACTAATCCAAATTTTAAAAAACGACTCCACTGCACTACGCTGTCATTAAAAACTATTCAGAAAACTTTTTCCGCCCACGTTCCCGCGCGCATTTTAATTTCTGCATCCGAGGAAAACCTGGAGCATCAGCAGAGAGGGAGAACAAGAAATTCACGAAGAACAAAGCCCGGCGTATGCATACAACTACGACGGCGACGACGTACATAGAAGGCGAGCTCGCGAGCGCGCGCGCGGTTTTAGCTAAGCGTTAATCGATACCTTATTCCTTGACGCTGTTGTTCTCCGGCTGGGAGCGTTAATGACAGCTCGCTCGCGCCGTCTAGCCGATAAACGTTATCGATGCCCGTTCCGTAATTGAATTTCGAATAAGCGATATCGCGAGCGCGCTTCGTGCAATTTCTTTAATTAACAACCTCCTAACGACCCGCGGAATCCGTTATATCGCGAGATACGCGTGCGGCTGTCTGCTGTATCTGAGTCTTCTATATGTTGCTATATACATTTCCGGGGTACTTCTTCCTGATATATACTTTCGGTCCAGCTCGCCCAGTGTGTCTCGCGATTTATTATTTTCCGATACACAGCTCTCGCCGCGCATCCATTAAGTCCGCGGCCATGCGTGCATGCGTCATATATTTTACTGTTTATTTCCAGCTGTTTTCTTCGCTTATAACGCGGTCGACTAGATGCGTATGACGTTTACAACCCCATAACGGCGCGTGCGACTATGGTACAAGCACGAGCCGTTCAATCATATTTTATCGCACGATTGTCTGTTTTACGATTACATAAGCGTCGCGGTAAATCGTAAAAGTCGCGCGGGAAAAAAATGATTGCTCTTGCGTGTCAAAAGGAAGAAACGAAGTACAGGTCTGCTAATAACAAATGTACACGGGAATCATAGCGGACAACGACCGTAGCGGAATCGAGTTGTGTCGAAAAAAGCAGTCTGGAGTCTTCGAGCAGCATCGGGAAGGGTGTGTAATACACATCAGGATCTACTGGAGAGGGTTCAAGGGAACGAGACCAGACGGACCCTTTCCGCTATCCGCGCGTAGCCCTACTGCAGAAACTTTATTATTGGTAAACTCCCTCTCGGCGAGCTATCGTTTCTGCTTTTGTTGCGTGCTTACATTCGCGAGAGAATATCTGCTCTTGCTGTACCTATCTCGTCTCTCTCTCTCTCTCTCTCTCTCTCTCTCTCTCTCTCTCTCAGTTCTCTCTCTCTCAGCTCTCTCTCCGAGTCTGCATCAAAGTTTCAAATTAAAGTTCATCGCGCGCCGCTGTGTAAATATTCTGCGCCGAGAAGAGTAGCAGTGTTTCTCGAAAATACCGGCGAGCTTTCCATGCGCTCGGCTTTCTCGAGAAATCTTTGAAATGAAGGCCGAACTGATTACATTGAGCTGTCGGTGCGGCTGTGGTTAGCTGTGTGTGTATGCTTCGAGTCCGCAGGTAAGAGTTTGCGGTACTGAGTTTGATGTAACGGGTAAATTCGGCCGGGCGGCGTATGAACGACGAGAGAGGGAGACGCGGTGACTATCTTCGAGGGTAATTATGTTAAATAACACGTTAAGGGATTGAGACCATAGTGGCTAACCAATTGTTGGGATGAACAGTTTTCGTTTGAATTAAGTTATAGTTATATTATACAAGAATCTTAATGCATACTCTTGAAAACGAAACTCTCAAAAATAATTTTCCAATCGAAATCCTCGCGAAAGCCTCTATATACTTATTCTATTTTGTGGGACGCGGTGGGGGTATGGATAAAAGCTCTGCCGCCGTCGTCCCGTGACTGAAAGCCCCGGACAAAGGGAGAGGCGATTACACATGTGTCATGCAAAAGCTCAACGACGACGTCGGGCCGCGCGACGATGACAAAGGTGAAATTGAACCGATCATAATTAAAACTTGCATAACGAAGTTCATCTGAGTCGGACAAGGAAATTACAGCGAGTATATATATATATATATATATATATATATATATATATATATATATACGTAGCGTATGACGCGTTCGCGGACACTCTTTTTGGCGACGGCTCTCATCTCTCGAGGTCTTTACGTCCTTGCGCGAAATTAAAGTTCCCGCGGAAAGTTATGAAGCTTCCTCAGCGGAGACTGTATCGGGGAAATACGAGTTGGAACTTTTTGTATATTATAATTATATAATTCAAAGATATTTTGCTAAGAACGATCCATTCCGGGAGCTTTGTGAATACAGAACGTTTTTTAATAACGATTCGTAGTAGAGGGAATTGCTATTAAAGAGATGGATTACTCGGGACTGAGCTACTCTACAGTACAGTGTACACGGCTAAAAGATCGAGTGGGAAAAATGAAACGATGCACGCAGTAGTTTACATAGCTCGTCAGTCGAAAGCGAAAGAAGACCCGCCTGATTCTCGCCTCTCTTTCTCTCTGCCTCTCTGTCTCTTTCCCCTAGGCGAATCGAGTTTCAGCGAGAGCTCGTGGAAAATTAGATTTTTCCTCGAGTATAACTGTAATTTATACCCAACTGTGTGAAAAGTGACCCGCGCACGCGAGTCGTGTAAAGAGAATCAGCAATGAATTTTCAGAAATCAATCTGCCGAGAATAGATTCAATCTATTCCGTAGCCTATCGACTGTGTGCTTTTTTCTTTCGATCAACTGTCAGCTCTCTCGAGAAATCAAAGCGTATTATTTATTCGACCGGATGATAAGATTTTCAAACTCACATTTTTAGTCGTTGCGTAATAAGCGGAAACGAAGAATCGAAAATATAAAACGTGCCACGTCAGGGTAGTAATGACGCCAATCATATAGAATAATGACGCGGCGGCGTGGGGCGTGCGTCCATGCCGGGAATCCGAAAATTTAATTAAATCCCCGATATCCAATAAAAGCATCGGGGAAAGAGCGCGAGAAAGCTCTCCCTCCCCATATACGAGGCGGCGCAGTGCGACACGGGCGAACAGAAAAAAAGAACGGCTGCAGAGGATCCGAAATTGATTGAATTTCGCGCAATCGAAGGGAAGTTCTATAGTTTCAATAACGACAACAAAAAGGCAAACAAGAAGCAGTAGAAACGCTAAAGGTAGCGCGTCTGAAAAAAGGAAGAAGCACTACCAGCGGCGGGAGGAAAAAAAGTCTCCTCGGAAAAAGAAGCAAGGAAAAGCGAAATAGAACGTGAGAGAGAGAGAGAGAGAGAGAGAGAGAGAGAGAGAGAGAGAGAGAG
>QLSS01000078.1:147866-160080 GCA_024372645.1 Trichomalopsis sarcophagae
CTCTCTCTCTCTCTCTCTCTCTCTCTCTCTCTCTCTCTCTCTCTCTCGCGCGAGCGCGCACGCGCGTACGCTGTCCTTATTCCGGTGCGCTGCGGAGTTTCTCGCTTTCTCAGCAATAAAACGCGTCGATAACGAGCCAACGATGACGAGCGGGTGGAACTGACTGTGCGACTCTTGGGAACGTTTTCCGAAAAGTACGCTCGTTTTTTCATCGCGAGACGCTGATGCCCGCGTCGACGAGCTTGTCGTCGTTCTTTCACGGTGATGATGATGACTTCTTGCGCAACGGCGAGAGCTGATGACGAGGAAATGATCGGGGCGCTTCTTTGGACTCTGATGAGTTTTTTCGTCGAAGGTCGTGGGGTCTTTTCTTTAACGGGTTACTTTTTTGTGCGATCAGTCAATAAGCTTTTCGTTCGAGAGGTCTTGTGCGGGTGAGAGAATTGCACTTGCGTCAGAGTGGGAGAGTAGAGGTCGTGGAGGATTTTTAATTTACTTTGGAGCTGGTGGAAACCTGTCTTACAGATTTTAAAATAATCCTTATTACGATTGAAAATGTCATTATTTTACTTAGGAAGCTATTCTTGTTAATGTTTTTACTCAAATAACGCACATCAAGTAATACTGTTTAGACGTTAATGATAATTGAAGCCCAATAAATGAAACATTTCATTGTACTGCTAATCTTCATTCGATCGACTCAATTTAAAGTAAAACGTTATTGACAAAGCAGAACAAAATTAATTCGTCTCTAGCAAGAACTCAGCGGATAATATCATAGCTTGATGGTTGTTTCTAATTATACCTGATAACACGTACGAGAGCAGCAGGTACATGCATAATTCGTACTGCTGGCGCGAATATATGTATAGGTATGGGAATTTAGATAATGCATATCTACATATCATAGATACTAAAATGATCTCCCGCGCCACCATCTGTCATTCCGGATTGTTAACTCGGTTAGCTTACGCATATCAAATCGCGGCCAGGGTGTGGCTTACGCGGGAAATGGGCAGCTCCGGTAATGCGATTTGAATAGCTGCGAGAGAGAGAGAGAGAGAGAGAGAGAGAGAGAGAGAGAGTCCTGTGGGACATTTTGCTCTCTCGCTATATACTCCAGTCTCTCCCACTCTATCTATAGCTTGGTATAACCACCGCCGCTGTTGCCACTGCTGCACTGCTCGGCGGCGGCGAGGCGTCTCTCCCTCATTCGAATGCCACGAGATATGCATATGTAAATATTGTGACGGACCGCGACGAATCGGCGAAAAATCGTAAGCTCGGTTATCGCAGTCCTGGGAAAAAGTGAGCGTACGCTGCGTGTGTGTATGTTAGTGCATTATATATGTCTGCTTTTTATAAATAAACTATATAATGGACCGGAATCATTTGTTAAAAAAGAGATACCAAGGTCATGATTAAAAATAGTTATCGAAAATTTTGCATTTCAACGCGTTGCCTTATAAAATTGATCATTAGAATATCGACCCATACTTGCCAGTACGTATTTTGCTATTTTAAATAAAATCACTAGTCTTCGTGAATCAAAATAAAAGATATAGGTATAACTGTTACTTTTTCACTATTGTTTTGAATACTTTTTAAATATTATACTAAAAAGACCTCGCGCAGTAAAAATAAGCACGCGAGGCACGTGAGAAGGATAGGGAAAAGTCCATCAGCCACCTATCTTTACTTTCCAGAAACATATAGAGAGCTTAAGCGGTTAGGGAAGGGCCAGTCCAAAACGAAAATTTTAATGAAAATTGTTGGGAGGTAGAAAAATCCGGCGACAATGATGATTAACAATTAACAACTGCGCACCTGTGTGAATGCATTTAAAAACGTTTGGATTTGTTCTGAATATTCTAAAGAAGTATGGAGTTGTACATGCATAACACATTATTATAACTATCATAATGACTAAAACTGTTCATCTGCATCATAAATAAATGAGAGCATTATTCGAAAAAAATCAATATATTCACCATCTGTGAGAGTGAATCACACGTCGAACAAAACCAAAAAATGAATATTTATAGAGATATAATACGATAACTCAATAACACCGTTAATCAAATAACTCCTTCCTCCTCCATCCCACAGCAGAGCAACAATTTTCCCAGAATGAATTCTTTCCGCATCGTCCAACGCAAGCGTCTTTGCGGATACTCTCGCGCGCTGTAAATATATATATATATATACACGCATTAGCACCGGCCGGGGATGATCCTGTTAACGGGATCCCGGCTTACGGCCGAGAAAACGAGGGCCTTGTTATTGCCGACCGCGACCCTCCTCTCGACGGATCCTCAGGGACCGTAGATTTCGGCCACCCCGAGCTCTCGATCTCCGTAGTGCGCTGCGAGTAATCGCACGGAAAATAATCGAGCCGCTACGTTATACGAGCTGTCTTTACATAGCGCTCGCGAGCACACACACCCTTGTGTACTGTATACGTGTTGACCAAGAGCGACACGTGATCATGCACGGCGTTCGGGTTTTCTTTAATCGAGGAATATAAAGCCCCTTTCGAATTGATTTTCTCGTTATTAGATCGGACTGTTCTTATTGATGAAGCGGTTGTATGTGGGGGTGTCGTTTTGGGATCGATGGTGCATGCCATGCTTTTTCCAATCCGTTTTCTTCCTTTGGATTACGATGATAATCATTTAATTCTGTAAAGATGTCTACGAGGTAGCAGAGCTCACGAAATAATATTTTCGCGCAGTTTGACCCTCAAGAGCCAAAAGCAAATATGCGCGCATGCGCAAAGTCATCAAGTAGCTTTTCATTGAAATCAGCTCAGCGCTAGAGGTCAGGAAAAATGCTGACGAGGTGGCATCAGCCGCAGCCGCGCAGCTTTCTCTCATTAATTTAAACTTTTTAATCTCGGCGTATAAACGTCGGGATAATAACAGCATCTTAGGCAAGCGCAGCACTCTCTCTCTCCAGTGCCTGGCTCTTTGGGTTCTTGCTTTGTGGTGCAGCGGTCCGTATGATTGCCGAAGTTCGGCGAGCTACCGGTGTTTCAGACGTTTCGTTGGACGCCACCCGCTTCAGCGGACAAAGCTAAAGCCAAATTCGCCTGTATTCAACGTAACGCGATCCGTACTCGCTCTTCTCTTTATGCCCTTCGCTTCTCTCTGCGCAGCACTGTTCTGTGTTCTCTCTCTCTCTCTCTCTCTCTCTCTCTCTCTTTCTCTCTCTCTCTCTCTCTCTCTCTCTCTCTCTCTCTCTCTCTCTCTCTCTCTCTCTCTCTGCTCTTATTCACGGTTTGCGCGGGTTACGGGCTTCTGACGAACTTCCTCTGCTGCTGATGCCACCACCGCTGCCGCTGCGTTTTTTCCCAGAAAAGTGACTTGATTCTAAGTTGGGAGAGTCTTTTATCTTCTCTTACAAAGTGATGGAGGAAGGCTGTGGAGACGCGGTTTAATCGGTCATCATGGTTGAACGTCAAGTTGAATGTCGTAAAAATTAAAATGTTTAAATGAGGTGGTTTAATTAGGATGTTGAAAGTGGACTCAGGCAGTTTGTTCCCAACATGCACAATTTCGCGGATAGGCGCATCGTACTGTGGATCTATAGAAGCCACAGTATAGGTTCGCGCTTTGTGCCGCTTTCTCTTCCTTAGTCATTGAAATGACTTATAAGCAGGAGAGGCTATACACTGTCCATGTAGCACTCAGACAAGAGAGGCGAAGTGTCGCTCTTGTGCTTAGAGGGCCGCAGATGCGTCGTATCTGCGAAATAGGTACGCTTGATAGCAGCCTACGTGCATGCATTTAGTACAAAGCAGTGTGTGTGTGTGTGTGTGTGTGTGTGTGTGTGTATGAGTATAAAAGTTGGTCGGCAACGCTCGCCTGAGTAGTTTAATATTCGAAAAATGTAATCAATGTTCCTGACGCAGTTTTTCTACTCGTGAATCAAAATGAGAGTTTTTCCTGCGTCGCAGACTTGGGCCCGGGCAAATGTGGGAACAGAGCGCGTTGTGTTTTTGTATCAACAGCGGAATGGTGTGTGAGTGGCTTGCATGTGCGCCTGAGAAAAGGGCTCGCCCTGTAGAGGCGAGTTCTAGAGCCCATTTTATGACTTTCCTCGGAGGAAAGTAAATCGGCTCAAGTTTGGATCTCGAGTGCCAAAAGGGCGAATGGCGCGCGGTGTTAGGGCTCGAGCGGCGTTTAGCTTGTTTTATGGCGGTACGGATCAGCGCGGGAACAGCTTTGACGTAGCGTCGGGGGTTTTTCCGAGATTTTTTAGTACAATTAAGCCATTGTATACTTGTAAGTATGAAGTGGGATTTGTGCGTTTTTAGAACGATCGGCGACGATCGGGTCGAGCAGCGGCTCGGCTAGCCGAGGGTGGCTGCAACAACAGCTCAGTTCTGTTCAGGACACGAAGCTGTTCACCTCGCGCCTGATAGTATGACGTACATAACAGTTTTACATCTGAACAGAAATAAAATATTTGAATTCAGCTTCGCTCGTTTTTGTAGTTCTTATAACTCCCTGTCACTTCCCTTTCACATGATAATTGCTCACAGGAGTGACGACACAGTTATAACATAAGCGGTTCAGTAGGCAATTGGCACAGGTGGGACACCGATACATATGAATGAGTAAAACGGTACAGCGCCTATTCGCCACCTATCGTCGTCAGCCAGAAACTCAGAGCTCAAAAATTCTATTGCTACACTCGTACAACAGAATTTTGTCCATAGCAAGGATCGAACTCCTCTTCGTCATTATAATCACGCACTCTCTGACCTTGTATTCTGACCGAGGCAGTGAAAGCTAGGAGCACATAAGCGAGGGAAGATAAATCAGCATTTTCGACAGACGGCGCGGCTCTGAAGTCTGTTGGTACAGACCTGGGGCCACGTATAAGCTCGTCGCCGGCGACTCACTCGACGATTTTTCGCCCGCGGCGGCCAGCCGATGGAAAAGTTGCACCCTGAGAGTGCTCTACCTTGTTTTTCAGTCCCGCACATGTTCCTCGGGAAATTAAAACAAAAAGAGGAAGAACGAAACTCCTGATTCCAGCCGCACATGTACATCCGCTTTTCTACTTTAAAAGCTGTTTAGAGCTGTGTATAGCTGCAGCGCTTCCTACACCCCCGTGTCTATGTCGGAGGGAGCATCGCGTACAGCGTAGGTCCTCTCGATGATGGGCGGCAGTATTTTGCAGAGGGAAATTCCGGTTGAAAGCACCCGCAATCTTGAAAACTGCGCGAGCATATTCTAATTACTTTCGTGAGCGCCTCTGAAAAGACTCTCGTGTAACAAAGCCGCGCGGATTCTCATTGGCTTATTTATCGCGAAAAAAGGCCTTCGAAGCTCGAGCTTGAATCTCAAAGTTAATTGCATACATAATTGAATCTCTTTTATCCGAGTTAAATGTTCAAGACGAGGAGAGAAGATGTATAAGAAGGCCGGCTAGCTAAAGCTCGAGAGCGAAAGAGAGACGCGAAGAGAATACCTTCATATATTCGACTTGGCACTAATTAAAGTAAGTTTCTCTCTCGGGGAAAATTCATTCCTTTCTACGGCTGTACGCTGCCTTTTTCGCTGCTTCCCTTCCGCTCGGCAAAATAAAAGGGTACAAGGGAGAGAAAGAGAGAGAGAGAGAGAGAGAGAGAGAGAGAGAGAGAGAGAGAGAGAATGACGAGGTACAAGCCCGGATATAACCAGCTTTGAAGTAAGCTCGCCAATTCAGACGCTAAAGAAAACTGTTTTTCCGTTTTCTTGTGCGCGCAGAGCGCATAGGCGGTGGCGGGGGCCAAGTTACAATTACTTTGCGAGATAAAGTTTGCCTTCGTTATAGTCCAAGAGGGCAGCCGTAACCGCGCGGAGAGTCGGCCCTTCGCGTATATAGTCTGGCTCTCTCTCTCTCTTTCTTTGTATTATGCAAAGTAAAACGCTGCGCGCGCGCGTCTCGTAGTTTTTTCTTCTCGGGCGAGAGACCGCGTCTTCCTTATTCTTAGACTTGCGCGACTCTTCTTGCGTGCGCCGTTTTCGTGTAATATACTTTGAATTTCAGGTTGCACTTCGCTGCGTACAGTAATCGTCGGATTATGGAGTTTGTTTAGAAATTTCATGTCGTGCGTTAAAATACAAGAAATTATCAGTTTTAATATGAAGACAGAGAAATCATAGAAGATAATGAATAAATTAGAAATATTAAAAATGTCAACGACAATAATTTCACCTCCACTTATAAAATCTCCAGCTTTCCCTCTACACACAGCCTACCATTTTACACACTCGATCACGCGAGTCAAGCGCATTAATCACGCGGTGCTTAAACAAATTTTCGCCTTCCTCGGCGCATAAGAAGCTGCCTCAGCTCGCTTGCGCGCATAAATCCAGCAGTTCCTAATTTAGCACTTAAAGCGCGGCGAACTAGCGTATAATATCGACGACCAAGACACACACGCACATGCATACACGCACACACACACGCGTGATCGCTCGCGACATGTAACGAGATATCCTCTTGTGCGCACCATGTGGCAAACCAAACCGGCAATTTCAATACTCCATTGTTATGATTTATTACAGGCATCGTCGCAGCGGCAACCGCTGCTGCTACACTTTCACCCTGCAGCGCCTCGGGCTCCTCGCGGTGAAGCGAGAGACAGCCGGAGAAAAAAAGAGATCACCGCGCGCTCTCACTTGGGGAAGATCGCGCGAAATCCTTTTTGTCAGTAGATTCAATTGGACATCTCGCGCATCGAGCGAGACTCGAATATTCAAGAAACTTATGGGCAGTTGGCAGAGAGATTTAAAATTTTACGGTTCTCTGGGGAGGAAGCGCTCGGGTGTTGACGTTTCCAAACAAATCTGTGTGAGGAGTATGATTTTCGAAGCGGTGACTTCGTGGTTGCCTTGCTTGTGTAATATTTTGTTGACAGGTGCAAGTATACGTGGTGAATTTCGTAAAAATGTAAAACTCGAAATCACATCGCACCCGCGCAGCCCAGCAGGAATCCGCATAATTGGATCCTCGAGTGCAGAGTATACAACACCTACTCGTCAAAAGCGAGACTAAAAGGGCAGTAGTACACGCGGTCTTGATACACACATCGCAACTCGTCCCACGTCGTTTCGTGGCTTTCGGGGCGGTTCATCAATTTGAGAGAAGAAACCGGGCTAACACACGCCGACCATATAAACAATACAAGTCCATAGATCCACGTCGGGACTTTGCCGGCCACTTGGCACGTAGTACAGCGCCGTTGTCCAATTACCGACTGGGCGCGTTATTCCTCTCGGTGCATGGGGGGTCTCGCGATTGTTACTCGCCATTGTTCCGCAAGCGCGTGATTGCAGTCATTGTTTTTTCGCCTCCGACTCCTCCTGTTTCTTCTTCGCTGCTGCTGTATGTGTGTGCGGGGATGGCTCTGATGGTCGTTATGTGCGACCGAAGACGTGACGCGTCGATCGCTTGGGTCTGGAGAGCGAGTACGCGGCCTCGTTTTTTCTTTTCTTTCTTGCGGGGGGTCTGGAGTGTGCTGCAGGTTTAGTGGGGAGGAAAGCGGTGTCGTTATATCGTCTTGGTTTTCTGGATGTGGGACTGTTGTGATGCTTGGATCTTTGAGTTTGATATGAGTGTTTGATGATCAAGGAGAGTTTTGTAATTTTATAATATTATTAACGTGATCATTCAGGTGGAGCAGCATGATGTCTCTTGACGAATTGTATAGTACGATACGAATCACTTAAGTAGTACACTGCCTTGTCAGTTACAGTTCTACAACTCTATAACAATGAATAATATTTTATACCCTCGATTTCAACGTTTATGATCTACGTTTTGGTAAGTAGTAATTTTACGTTTCATTGAATGAAAATAATCGTCCATAAAATCGGAGTGACATAACAATAGGTCGATTAAAACTATTACAACATTAAACTCGTTCTCGAATTTTGCAAGACAAATAATAAGTATATTGTAAAATACAAATCGTTTTCATTTTTTTCCGGAATTTAAACCCCTCGGAATCTGTGTGGTGTCACTCTTCATCGCTCCCACATATGGTTTTCACTCAGCCGTTCGTAATCCTGGTGCGGTGATTGCGCATATGGCACGTGGTTAAAAAAACACACATCCTCCCCTAAAGTCGTCGGCTGTGTATACCATACTATTATTACTTTTTCCTTCGCTCTACATCTGTGAACTTTTCGAACGCGCTCCACACGAAGAGTTTAGAACTACTATTTCTAATACTCGATTTATTCACTACAACACGCATCGCACATTTTCCTAGATTCCAATCAATAGTCCTGTACAAATGTTCCAGATCGTAGAACTTTATTCGTAAAAGAATTTGATATAGCTAACACAAAAATGTCAAATTTTTTTCTGTTTTTGCCCGCATATCTCCCGCGTATCACGTCACTCGCTCTTTCGTACACATCTAAATTGGGGATCCCCTTTTTTTCTCATTTTCAAAGTTCGTTACCTTTTTTTTCGCGAGCGCTATCCGTTCACGGCGCATCGCTAAAAAATATCGTTTTGTCATAGTCACGTCAGAGAGTCGTTCCATTTTTTTCCCTATTCGATATTCGCCGAAGAGAGAGAGGGAGTTATGCATATAGTCGCGGAGGTGGATGCGATTTTTTCCAATTGCATTTGCGCGCCAGCACGGAGATGGATCGCGGCGGCCGATGCTGCGAAACGATGCGAAGCGGCGGCAGGGGCACAAGTGAGTTGCGGGATATCGCGAGAGTGAATTTTCAATCAGTGCAGAATGTTGAAATTTTCTGAAAAGCGCCGAACGTCAAACGAAACGCGAGCTTTCCGTCTGCCACGGTCAGCTGCCCTGCGCGTCAAAGGCATGACGTTTTTCGATATCGAAAACGGCCAGAAAAATGGCGACTGCGGAAAACTGATGCCGATGCTGACGCTTTGCCCGCAATACACGTGCGTATGTGCCAGACACATTGATATTCGAGTCGCTATATGAGTCGTCTAGAAAAAGTCGTATTTTGTCTGTTATGAGAGATTTTCGCGAGAGATTTATGAATTCATACGCGCTCTTTATTATTACTAGGAAATTTAAGTGCGCTTTGGGTACTGCTTATCGTGTCATAATTAACATTTAAATTTTGCTGTAGGTTATATAATAAAATCCGTATTTCTGATTCGCGTTCCTTAATTCTTGTACCCGGCGACCGATTCTCAATTAAATGCTTCACACGAACTTGGTGCGTTTGAAAGCACACAGTTATGCAAAAGTAACGATTTAAGAGCATTGTCGGTTTATCCGTCAACGATGTACGTTGTGTCGTGAAAATACTCGCGCATTACAGACAAGTTCGTTACGTCGAATGCAGAGTGTAACCAAAGCAAATCGACCACAGCAGCGAGAATTTTTTTCGATCTCAAAGATCTATTTCTGCCATCTATCCTCTCGAGCACCTTTCGTTTATGACGCACTCTCTCATAGTGTTTCCCCGTAGCCCCAGGGCCGAATAGTGTATTATACGTTCTCATAGAATAAAGATCCTTTGACAAAATTGTCCCTTGGGAACGGCCTGTAGGGATAGCTCTACGGGCAGCAGGAAATGGCGGAACCGCGTTAGGATATTATGTTATTGCCAAGACTCCCCTCAAGAAATATATATAGCTTATGACTTCAAGCTTTACGAGTCTGCAACTTATCTAAAATTATTTTAACGAGACATCTTCAGATTACTGACCCAAGCAGTGGGCCCAACAAGGCGTTTCTTATATAAAAAGCAAAATTATATAGCGGTGGGAGTTAAATTT
Organism: Trichomalopsis sarcophagae; assembly: GCA_024372645.1. Classification (NCBI taxonomy): domain Eukaryota; kingdom Metazoa; phylum Arthropoda; class Insecta; order Hymenoptera; family Pteromalidae; genus Trichomalopsis; species Trichomalopsis sarcophagae. Next base: position 157,644 of record QLSS01000078.1, read on the forward strand.
TTACTCATAACTACGACTGAGTATTTTGTCAGATAATCAATTATCAGCTGTTGAAGCAATTCAGCGACTCGTCTAAATTTAACTTGAACAGGGTGTTGGCGAAACACGCTTGGGCGCGAGGATCTCGTGGCTCATGATCAATTGAGCCTTAACGCTCGTGTCCGAGCGTAATTTAGAGTTTTTAGGTGCCCAGTGGGTGGTTGCGCGCCACCTGCGGTTCGCGAGACACCTCGAAGCACGAGCCGAGAGGCCAACGACTCCCGGCAACGCGAATCGCCTTTATATTCAATTAATATATTGCTTTTTCGCGCTTCTTCGCGCTGATTGTGCGATGATATATTGGGACTTGAATTCAATCTAAAGAATTATTAGCGTGCGGTGTATTTTTTTTATTTTTAGGGTTTATATTTATAGAGATTACAACAACGTTGCTAAGAGAACTGTTTGAGAAAGTTTGATCCACGATATTAAAATTTTTATAATTTTTATAATTTAAAGTATAACGACCACCTTTACACACTTGCGTTTAAAAATTATTTATTGATGTATCTGCATAATTAAATAAGTTAAAAAAGTTCAAATCGATTTAAAACTTATCAATGGATCAAAAATTATTGTATAAATAAGGAACGCTTAAAAATTATTACTACTTTAACATTTTCATATAACTCTTATCATTAATTAATTAATACATATTTTCTAAAAGTATAGTTGAGTGCAATGATCAACATTGTACTTTGCCCGCTATTTACAATTATATCTTATATTCTAATCAATTTTTTAGGTTTCGTTGAAGTGTCGCGCTTGGAAGATTTAGAATTATTCGATAAAATAGGATAAGGCGTTTTAGTTTGGGGGACTAATTTCATTGGTTTCGACAGTACACGTATAGTAGATTGAGCAGTCAGTGGTGGCGGCAGGACTGGAGCTAGTCTTCGATTTCGGCGGCGAATGTGGCGACGGACGCGTTGTCTTGAAGACCATGTCGATTTGGAGATAGATAGCCATTTTTTGGAAACCTGAGCTGCATTGAGAAGGGATTGGGTGTCTAATTTAGAGAGAATGATTTGAGATAGTTCAACGGGTAGTTCACGGATAAAGTCGATGCCTTTATGGTAAACGCCCATTACGGTCATAAGTTGCCTGAAGGAGTCCATGGTGATAGCTTTTCCAAAATGCTCTGTACTCTTCAAAAGCTAATTTTAGATTGCTGAGATATGACACTGCTTGAGCTTATATACCCCTTGAAATGCGGGAAGGGTGTCACTAATAATGAGTGAGTTGTCATAAATAATGAATGGGGTGTCATCAATAGCGGGCAGGGTGGCATAGGTGCATACTCACTCGCTAAATTTGTAATATGATTTTACAAAAATAAAAATTTTGCTATTACACAACTGTCAGAGAATACGAATATTCGAAACGGCAATGCTGTATGCTCTTAGAATTTTCTTAACGAAGGAATACGGTCAGTACGGCCTATACGAAAAAGAACCCTATTTTCGAGGTAAACACGATCCTCTTATCGTAAACCTCTCCACGCTCTTCCTTGTACGCTCCGTTGAGCGGGAAAAAACCCACAGAGAGGCGTGATCCGAGAATCCACCCTTAGGTCCACGACTACAACGTAGCTTATTTGGTCTTCTTTTTATGTAAAGTAGGGTAACATTCGACTTGGTTTGGAGAATATGCTGTTGGAAAATTCATATATTTTATAATATCCTATGATTTCTGCAAAGCAGCATTACTTATTGTTTCCTCTCTTAAAAAAGTGAAGGGCTTTGTTGTAAAGCATTTAATTGAGAATCGGTCACCTGGTACAAGAATTAAGGAACGTGAATCAGAAATACGGATTTTATTATATAACTTACAAACACTTCAAACAGTTGGTGCTAAACAGGCAGCAACATTTAAATGTGAACTATGACATGATAAGCAGTGCGCGAAGCGCACTTAAATTTCCTAGTATACTAAATTAATAATTGTAAAAAGTTAGAAATACTTATATTTCATGAATACTTATATGGTTTATCCTTGTTATAGATTCTCTTTGATGAAATTTTTAATTTTTGAAATTTTATTTGCGTGCCATGCGCAATGTGCGAGAAGATGATAGAACAAATTTTACATAAACTTTTTTGTACATAGAAGAAATTATAAAGGGAAGGGCATACATATACGTTACTATGTACGTACGTACGCGCGACGTCCACACACGCGTCCAGATTCGCAAGGAGGGCTGTAAACCCCGCCTCGAGCTATTTTCTCTCTTTCTCTCTGCCCCCTCCTCTCTCTCGCACGCTCCTGACTCTCTTCCATTTTTCTCTCGCTGTCTTTCCTATGCTCTATCTTTTCTCTTTGCCATTTTTAGTCCCATCCTTGTTATTTATTCTCTCTCTCTCTCTCTCTCTCTCTCTCTCTCTCTCTCTCTCTCTCT